>SNQJ01S0010375.1:180877-201139 GCA_010110895.2 Picea sitchensis | reverse complement strand
ACCATGAGAGAGGGAAACAAGCATATGGGGTTGAAAACCCCCTTTCCTAGTGTTTAAAATTTAAACACATCCCTAGTGCCTTAAGGGGTCACCCAAGGTGTGGAATGGGCCCTCCATGTGGTCCCCATCACCCAATGGCCAATCCAAAGGAGATGGTGCGCCCCATAAGAGACAAATTCGCCCCCCTCTCTAAAGTTAAGTTGTATGAGGGGTAGGAAAGGGGGGATTGATTTATTTGACCCCCCGGTTACATAGAAATGACTTAGGAAACAAGTTTTTCCCCTTTTCTCATGTTTTACAACTTTAGGCAAAATTTGACATTTTTAATTTAGCCAATTATTTGTTGATTATTGGCTGACTTAGACTCCTCATGGCTATTGGCTTAGCAAAACTTGTCCAAATGAGCTAAAACTTAGTCCAAGGGTGTAGGGGGTCATTAGCCATTTGATTTGAGCACCCACACCCCTATACAAAATCTCCAAGGACCAAGTTTTTACATTTTACATAAAAAATAATTAAAATTTCCAGGCTGCGGGAATTTTTAATTATAAAAAATCCTAAGGGGGACTTAATGAAATTCCGCAAGACTGTAGATACTGTTTAGCATGGTAATATACATTGACCCTAGACATTAATTGTCCATGGACTCAGTCGCTAAAGAGCCATTCCATCGCTTTGGAGGATTTTTGAGTGAAAAACTCAGATATTCATAATCGCTTAAAAAGAAAAAATAAATACCTAAGGAAAAAACACTCAGTGGAAGGACGTCCCTAATGGCAAAGTCCACGTGGCTAAGTCTTTAACATAATTGACCCACCATGCTAACACTTTATTTACAAAATTCCCCACTAGGGTGCGGAAATTTCATGGAGAAAGAAGAGGATAGAGAGAATTTCATGGAGAATTTCATGGAGAAAGGGGCCATAATGCCCTGCTGATCCTTTGCAAGGTCTTCGTCATGATTGATGTTCCATCTTCATGGTTGTCCAAGGTCTTGGTGGATAACATCTGGCTCCACGTGGGGACGTGTGCTTGATCTTTGGGAAGGAGAGCATGCGAGAACCTCAGAATCTGCAAAACAAAGTTCTCAACAATACCCAACATAAGTACATGAATGAATAAAAGAATGAAAAAAATTAACAATCCTACGATACATAAGCTACAAATCAATTAATTAATAATAAACAATTAATTACAACGCAACGAATGAAATAAATGAAAGAAAGCAAAGGTTAGAGATACGTTACAAAAGGTGGCCCCTTGGTCACCAAAAGAATCCTCATTTGAAGAAGATCTTGAGTTATTTCCCATTCACTAGCAGGTTCATGGGTTCACCATCCAAATGGATAAGGTGGAAAGAATTAGGACCAACCACATCCCTGATAATATACAGGCCTGCCCATAAACCGTCAAATTTACCATGTTGACCTGGTTTTTCCATTCTTTTATCCCACAACAATACTGTATCACTTGTTTTGAAAGCTCTCTGTTTTGTTGACTTGTCAAATGCCCTCTTAACCTTTTCCCGACTCTTATAATTCTGATCATAAGCCTTCCTTCTATTCTCATCAAGTTCAATTATTTGATTAATCCTATTCTGAACCACATCTTTTTCTGAAGTGAAATCCTGAAGTAAACCATATGTTGGAAGCTTGAGGTGTATTTGCAATTTAACATTTGATTTCCAAACCATATACTAACTCAAATGGACTTTTCCCTGTTGAAGTCTTTTTTGTTATTCTATCTATCCATAATGCATATTTAATTTTACTATCCCATGACTTCTTGTTTCCTCCAACAATTTTCTTAATTATGGTCATTAGATTTTTATTGCTTGATTCTGCTTGACCATTTCCTTGAAGATAGTAATTTGATGAGTGGGATAAGATAATGCCATATTTAAAACAGAAGGAGTAAATTTCTGTTGAGCTAAAGGCCTTTGCATTATGTGTTATAATCTTTGTTGGCACACCAAATCTAGTTATTATTTTGTCTTCAAGGAAATCTATGACCACTTTTTTCAGTTGTTGCTTTAGTAGAAATGGCTTCAACCCATTTAGTGAAGTAATCTGTTGTTGTTAAGATCCATCAATACCCATTGCTCGAATTATCCTTAAATTGTCCTATGGAGTCCAAACCCCATTGTTGAAAAGGTGCTTCTACAACAACTGGGTGCAAGGGAACGACAACTAAATTCTGCTTTCCAGTGAAAAGCTGACAAGGCTCACAACACCTAACAAACTTGTGGACATCAGAATAGATAGTGGGCCAATAATAGCCAGCTCTAAGGATTTTATGAGTTGTGGTCGTAGCTGCATAATGACCTCCACAAAAACCAGAATGAAATTCATCTATTAGCCTTTCTGATTCTTCCTCATCAACACATCCAAGGATTATACCATCCAAATTCCTCCATCCTAGCCCAGCCTTAGTAATGACATACTTAGATGCTTTTAACCTTAAGGCTCTTTTCTTATGACCAACAAGATGATTTGGGCAAGTGAGATTTTTAAGATAGAATATGATATTTGCGTACCATTCAACATGCTCTAACCTTTGAAGATTTGGGGAAAACTCTTGTTCATCATTATGGCAAACCATATCCAAAGCCTTTTCATTACTTTCAGTCAACATCCGAACTAGACCTGGACCTAGACTTGGACTCTATAGTGTGATAGCACACCTTCAAAGGCCTTAGATGGAATAGATACACAAAACTGAAACAAATATACAAGTTACCTCAATAGCAACACACACCATGGACCTCCAAAGTCTTTCTTTATTCCAATAGCATCAAAGCATTACAAAGATAGTACAACAAGCATAGTCCAACTCCCATCAACCCATAAGAGGACAATCGACTTGCTTATAAAGCATTTTGGGTGACAATCCCAATGTAAAGGCACATCTCCTTGGTGAGTGCGAGTGGCAAGAGGAGAATGTGATGGAATGACACCTCTCCATTTGATGAGGTGATTCGCCAACCAAGAGAGAGATGTGTGGGAGTGAGAACTCGCCACATGTGAATGGTAGGTGGAGAGGGTGAGTCATCCCTCGTGGGATTGATGCCCCTCCTCCCAAAATGCACCATCTCATCAAGGGAGGTCGAGTCCCAACTTTGGGATCCCCTCCTTTAGTCACCTAACAAACCAATTCACCCTCCACTCAAGAGAACTCGCCATCTCTCTTTGGAACTCAAGACATGAGGAAAACATGTCTAAAACATGTTTCCTTAATAATAGGCTTGCTGATTTTTATTGATTTTTTGCCTTTTTTGTGAGAGAAACTAATTTTGAGTGATTAAAATCACTTATTTTCACTCACAAAATGGATACGTAAGTAAAGTGGGTATTCTGGATGTGAAAACGAATACCCCCGAGGCATATGATGCCTCCTAGTACCACTTTTTAACTTATGACTAAATTATAATTAAAAATTCTTGTTTTGTGAGAAATTTTTTTATTGACTCAAAACATTAAAAAATCCTAAAGAGGACTTAGTGCAATTTCCATATGACTCAATATTAATGACTAGCATGGTAATATAAACATTAGACACTAGACTTAGTGTTTCCAAGCTAAAGCCTCACCATCAGTACACACTCCAACTTTGGAGGAATTGAGTGAAAAAACTAAAAAATTATAACTCGCTTAGAAAATTAATCCAGGCGAGAAATAATTAATAAGTAAAAAAAACACTCTAGAGGTGTGCACTCATGATTTAGTCTTAGGAGGCTAAGCCTTTTACAAATTCATGATGCTCAATACATTTTATTACAATACCCCATGGGGGGATGGAAATGCGAAAAAATGGTCATATCGACCGACTGAACTTTTGAATTTTGAACAACTATTTGCTCAATCTTTGGCGGCTCAACTGTAATTCCATCCTAATGCAACTTGGTGGATAATAGGTATCACAGGTCAACTTACAGGGTCTTCTTTGTCAGCTTATAGGGCCTTCTTTCCTTCCACACATTTACAGGGGTACATTTTGGTACATATCTTTTCAGAGCATCATTGGTACATCTTACAGAGTTCTCACAGAGCAGTGTTGTTATAGATATAGATATTCATATGGTTCTTGACATCCCACAGGGGGATCCCGTCCCCTTGAGTTGCCATTGTTAACCCCTAGATTTTCACCCTTGAAATTCTTGCAGGTTAAGAGCCAACATGCACTATTTTGGTTGGCATTTTGAGATTCTCCCAGAGTTTAGCACTTGTGTTGAGCAAGAGCTTGGTTCCCATCAGAGGCAGGTATATGATCGATACATGGTTTCTTGACAATTTGAAGCAGTTTTGAGCACACAGGGATGGTCCTTGCATGATTCTAGGCTCAATAACACTTTTCCGGGAGACATGCAAGAACTTTCTATTTTTAGTAGTTTGAGCTCCATGCCCCAGATTCAGATTCTGAGCACATATTACTGATCCTTGAGACATTATGAGTCTTTTGGGCCTTTTCCGAGATGATTTGGCATAAATTTCTATTTATAGCAGGTTGAGCACAAATGCTCGCATGTCAATTCTGATTGTGGATTCAGATTCCTTGCGAAAAATCGAATCCAATGAGTATAGTATCATGGACATGCGAGGACTTTCTATTTTTAGCAGTAGACACATGATGGTGGTCTCCTAGTCATTCCGAGCATTTGTGGAGAGTTTGGGTTAGTTTCAACAAGTTTCAAATTTTTGGGACCAGATGTCTATTTTTGGAAATTTTTGTTTTTAGCAGTCATCATCTTCTCTAGCGGTGACAAGTGGTAGGCTCAGATTTTGACATGTGGCAGAGAATCAGGATGATGTGACATCTACATGGCATCATGGACCAAGGGCGCATTTTCCAAGGATTATGTATTAAATGAGAATCAATTAAGCTAAAGAGGTGGCACATGGGTGAGGTGGCATTGTCTGGAGAAAGTTTAAGGCTAATTTTTCTCACTCTATTCTTCTCACTTTCCATATTCTTACTTTCCATATAATCAATTTCTAAAAATTCTCCCTAAATTGCTTTTAAATGCAAAATTCCTAAATTTTAGGAAATCCCCAAAAATAGGTTGAATTTTCCTTTAACTCATAACTCCCTCATCTCTTGGCCAAATTTAGCAATCTAACATGCGTTGGAAAGCTAAAATTACTCTCACTCATAACTCACCCATGCACATTACTCACACACACTTATTCCCTCATGTGCATTAATTCCTAAATTTCTCACTCACTTATTCCCTCATGCACTTTAACTCCTATTTTCTTCACACTCCTCTCCTATATATTGGATGGTCTTCATTGGTTATTGGTCGGATATTGCAACAGCTAGCATACTTTTCTTCTCTCTCATTCTTAGTCTAGTTACTCTTCTTTGAGCAAAGTGATCATTGTACCGGTTGTGGACTTGTCAATTGTGGCACAACCAACCCTCTTGCAAGTCTATCAATAAAGAGATTTTGTGTTTTGTGTTCTAACCTTGTTTCTTGTTGATACTTTGTGAATTTTTGCAATTAAATTAGTCGCTTTCCTTGTTGTTCATTGTGATTTCTATTGATCTTTTGAGCAGTTTCTTTCTCTATTTCTCGTCTATATTTCGTGTGCTAACCCTACAGGATCCCTCCAAGCAAACAAACTATTTTTTCCAAATTGTTTTGGATAGTTTTAGCATGCTGTCCAAAACATAACAGCGGCTGTTTTTTGTCATTAAACACAGAAAATCAGACTTAGGACAACGACAAATCACCTTGGGGACTCCCTCCTGAGGCTAGCAAGCGCTAGCCCAAACAGAGAGGGGTCTAGCCCGTGACAATTTGGGGATTTTCTCCTTAAATTAACCAAGTTTTCATCGCTGTTATAACAGGTTTATTAGCTCAATTGGAGGGTGGAAATTTGTGCTAACACGTCGTTGCCTAACACACAAGCTTCTCAAACACCTTTTACTTGCTAATCATGAGGCAACTCATAAACTATATTTAGTTTCTTAAAAATTTCAAGGTATAGATAGTTGGCTTGCTGATTTAGCTCTAAACCTGTATATACTATAAAGCACCTTCAACGCCACTTTATAATGTCTCTTTTTGTCCTTTATGAGTTACTTGTTTTCATCTAATTCAACCTTGAAGTGATCTTTTGCAATCTGGTTTACTAAAAGCAGGTTCTTCTCTAATCTTGGCACATAAAACATATCATGTACTTCTTTGATTATTCCGTTAGGCATCTTCAGAGGGACTTTTCTTTGATCTTTAACCATGCGCACACTTTCATCTCCTACTGCACCTGTCTTTCCTTGACTTTTAATGTCATCTAATGTGGCAAACCACTCCTTTTAATGTGATTTTCCTTGTGGCAGATGAGTTTATACAGCATGCATCTTTGATGCATTTTTGGTCTCTTGTGACGTAGCAAACAATTTATGTTCTTTGACTCCTCTATTGTTACCATCTTGATCTTCTTTAACATAATTAGTTGAGTGTTATTTTTCTTGACTATGATAAATGATTTTTTTTTTCCAAGAACCTTTTCTAAAATGACCAGGTTTACCGTAGAAAAAACACTTGCATTTGTTTATTTTGGTTGGTAAATGGCGCTTTGTTAACAAAGTGGGCTCTGCCTTTGGCATAGATGCCATAACCAAGGGATATCTATTGCACCAAATTTGTTTAGGACTTGCGCTTGTCCTTGTCCATTGAGATATGTTGCATCTATGGCCGTCAATTTGTTGGGTCTTCTAGCTAGTCACAAATGCAGTAGTTAACTATGTTGGTTGCATTAACACAACATGTCTTTTGGGGATTTTGAACCCAAGTCTGAGCACTAAATCGTTAATTTGGTAGCTCAGAAGGTGTCTCAACTGAGCCTATGTGTCCAAGGCTAGTTGATGGACATAATTAAAATACCGAGATCAACATTTTAATTAACCTAAGTTTTAACTTAGGAAAAGTATAAAAGTCATTTAAATGACTTTATTGACTTTTCACTCGGATTTCTGAAAAGTGACTTTTTGGAAATTAATAATTCACTAAAGTGAATTTTTGAAGGCTTCTAGAAGACTCAAGAAAAGGTGAGTTAGAGTGATAAAAGGAGGCTGAGGGTGAAGGACATAACACATTGTGTGTTGAGTTGATGAGTGAGGGCGTTGGCTGAGGAAGAGGAAGTTGATTCTGAAGAGTGAGGAAGGGCGACTTAGCAGCAAAGGAAGTGAGCTGAGTGCAGTTCCAGCAGAGACAGAGGCCGAAAAAGCGGGGCCAAAAATGCAGGTCGAGTTTGTTGGGTTGTAAGAAAATTTTGAATTTTCTGTTGCTGTAAATTAATTCCTCTGAAGCCAATAAAGCCCCTCCTTTGCTGGTTTTCCCCACACCGGGGTTTCCAGGGTATTTATGGTGTCTTCCTATTTTATGTGCTTGGATTTTATTTGCTTCTACTGTTCATTTTAGTTAAATAAATTTACTGTAAATTTAATGCATGATTTTCAAGTTATATCAGCATAAATAAATTTCTGGGTAAAGAAAAATCATTGGCATTTTATTTTTGTTTATTGAATTTAAAAGAAATTGACATGGTATCAGAGCTCAGTCTCTAAATACAGAAGGAACCGAGTCCATTTTCTGTGCAGACCAGGTGTAAGTCAGCAAGGGGGTCGAGTTACAAGAGAGGGCGTGTGAGTTAGAGAAACTAACATAATGGCCAATGCATGCTTGAGATTCAAGGATACGCTGGAGGGAGCCTCAAACTTCAGTCCATGGAGGGAACGAATTGGTTTGCTGTTGGAGGAACAAGGATTGTGGGAGTTTGCCGAAGGGGCAGCAGTACTTCCAACAAACCCAACACAACAACCAGCTCATCTCAGGAGAGATGTGAAGGCTAGGCAAATAATTATTGAATGAGTCAAAGACCACATCATTCCTCATCTGTCTGGCAAGAAGACAACTAAGGATATGTGGGAGGCCCTAGTTAAATTGTACTAGTCATATAACCAGAGTAGGAAGATGTTGCTTAGGGAGAAACGCAGAAGCACAAATATGGCCAGGGGAGAGTTAATTGCTACATATCTCACCAAATTCACTCAGATCAAAGATGAACTGGTAGCATTTGGGAAGACTGTGGATGAGACAGAGCTAGTGAGGACAACCAAGCAGTGGGACGTGTTTGTCCGAGGAGCGGTGGCACGAGATAAACTCCCTGATTGGGAGGGGTTATGGGATGACTTAACCCAGGTGGACCTGCGAGTTGGTACCTCACAGGCTAGCTAGCCAAAGAGTGAGGATGAGGAAAACCTTGCCTTAGCTGGAAAAGGCAAGTTCAGAGGGAAGAAAGGCCCTAGTGGGGGTCAGACCTCTAAGGGAGGAAAGAAGAAATATTTCAGCAAGATAAAGTGTTTTTCCTGTCACAAACCACACCACTTTGCAAGTCAGTGCCCAAACAAGAAAAAGGGAAGCAAGAAGTCACGCATGGTTGCATCAACTTCAGCGAAAATTGATGAGTTTGCAGCTAGATTCGAGAATGAGTTCTCACTCATTACATGTATCTCCAGTTCAACCAGTTCAGGCGTGTGGTACATAGACAGTGGGGCCTCTAGTCACATGACTAGAGTGCGGGAGTACTTCTCCAGCTTGCAGGAGGAGGAGATGAACCTTGTGATTGAGATGGGCAATAATGCCAAGTGTCAGGTAGCAGACCATGGGACAATGACATTTCAGAGGGAGTCTGGGAAACTACTAATGGTGAGGGATGTGCTATATGTTCCGGGCATGACCAAGAACCTGATATCTGTTTCAACATTGGAGGACAGAGGCTATGTAGTCTCATTTCAGGATGGGCAAGTGTACATTAGGCACAAGGACTCCAGGACAACGAAGGTGATTGGTGTCAGGCGAGAGAAGCTGTATAGAATTTTGTTTGTGCTAGCTCGAGCATTGGTGAGCAGTGCATGTGACTTGGCAATTTTATGGCATAGGAGGATGGCGCACTTGCATCATGGAGCACTAAAGGTGCTCAAGGAGATTGTGACATGACTGCCAGATTTTAGCACAGAGCATCATGAGGTATGTAAGGGGTGTGCTATGGGGAAGTACACTAAGACTGCTTTCCCAAGTAGTGACAGCAGGACAGGAGGCATCCTTGAATTGATACACTCAGACGTATGCAGGCCCATGTCATCACCATCCCTAAGTGGGTATGAGTACTATGTCACCTTCGTCGATGACGATTCCAAGAAGACTTGGATCTACTTCATGAAGACCAAGGACGAGGTTTTCAATCGGTTCCAAGAGTTCAAAGCTCTTGTGGAGAACCAGACGGGCAGGAAGATTAAGACATTGAGATTCAACAATGGAGACGAGTACACCTCGAAGGCCTTCGAGGATTTTTGTGTAGGTGTTGGGATAAAGAGGGAGTTGACTGTTTCGTTCAACCCACAACAGAACGGGGTGGTGGAAAGGAAGAACATGGCTATTGTTGTGGCTGCTAGAGCCATGCTGTATGATTAAGATCTGCCTAGATTCCTATGGGCGGAGGTCTGTAACACAAAAATATACATACAGAACATGAGTTCTCACAAGGCGTTGGGGAGGAAGACTCTCGAGGAGATATTCACAGGGAGGAGACCAGAGATTGGACACTTCGGGATTTTCGGATGCGTTGTCTATTGTCATGTCCCCTCGGAGAAGAGGACAAATCTCAAGGCCACTACTGAGAAGGGGATTTTTCGTTGGTTACATTGAGAATTCCAAGGCATACATAGTTTGCATTCCTTCCTTGAGGAAGACTGTGGTAAGAGGGATGTGAGGTTTGAGAAGGACAGAGCCTTGAGGAAGGCTCATGATACTGGTGCAACAGTAGCAGGGGATTAGGGGCTGGAGACTCAGAAGATTGAGGAGGTACAGGGGACAGATGTAGGTACAAGTACAAGTGCAGGCATGGATGATCAGATTGCAGATCAGGATGAGGAGTAGCATGCTTCTCCTGTTCAGGAGACTCCTACTAGGAGGAGGAAGACCAGATGGGCAGAGTAGACCTTGAGAGAGGCACAGGAGTACGTGGGTGCTCCTAGGAATTCAATCAGGGAGAGTCAAGCACCACAGAGATTTTCGGTTATATGGCTATGATGAGTGAGCTATTGGAGGCCGAGCCTTCTAGCTATGAGGAGACATCACAACATCAGGTGTGGAGAGATGCCATGGTGGAAGCGTATGCTTTCATCATGAAGAATGATGTATGGGAGGTGGTGCCCCAACCAGAGGGGAAATCGGTGATTGGCTCGAGATGGATCTATATGATCAAGCATGCTATGGATGGCAGTGTGGAGAAGTTCAAAGCCTGCTTTGTGGCTAAGGGGTTCTCTCAGAAGGAGGGAATCGATTATGATGAGACATTTGCCCCAGTGGCGAGATACACTTTGATCAGGGCCGTGATCTTGATTGCAGCAGATATGGGGTGGAGGATCTACCAGATGGACGTGAAGACGACCTTCCTTAATGGCATCATTGAGGAGGAGGTGTACATCGAGCAACCAAAGGGTTTTGATGTGCATGGGAGGGATTCCCATGTGTGCAGGTTGAAGAGAGCCTTGTATGGGCTCAAGTAGGCTTCCAGAGCGTGGTACTCACGGATTGACATCTACTTGTAGGGGATGGGCTTCACCAAGAGTGAGGCGGACTCTAACCTCTACTATATCATTGTTGGTGGTGAGTCGCTCATTCTTGTGTTGTATGTGGACGACTTGTTTCTTACAGGTTCAGAGAGGCTCATTGCAGAGTGAAAGAGGGATCTTGCTTCGGAGTATGAGATGAAGGATTTGGGGTTGATGCACTACTTTCTGGGGTTAGAGGTGTGGCAGTGAGATGGTCAGACCTTCCTTGGACAAGGAAGTATGCGGTGGAGATCCTGAAGAGATTCAGGATGTTGGACTGTAGGCCTATGTCTACGACCATGGTGACCAATTGGAAGAAGATTGATGCTTCTAGATCAGAGGCAGTGGACCCTACACTTTACAGGAAGTTGGTTGGCTCTCTGATGTATCTGGTCAACACTAGACCAGATATATGCTTTGTGGTGAACACACTCAACTAGTTCATGGTTGAGCCGAGGAGGTTACACTGGGTGGCAGCAAAACATGTTCTGAGATATCTTCGTGGCACAATTGACTATGGGTTGAGTTACATCCAGGGGATGGGGTGAAGCTGACAGACTTTACAAATGTAGATTGGGCAAGAAACACAATGGATAGGAAGAGTACTTCAGGTTGTTGTTTCATCTTGGGATCGAGAGTTGTTTCCTGGTTCAACAAGAAGCTAAAGTCAATGGTGTTGAGCTATGCCGAGGCAGAGTACATGGTAGCTAGCTTAGCAACATGTGAGGCCATTTGGCTTTGTAAGCTACTCATCGATTTGTTTGGCTAGGAGTTGGATGCAACTGTCATTCATTCTGACAATCAAAGTTGCATCAAGCTCTCTGAGAATCCAATGTTTCATGACAATTCCAAACACATAAAGATCATATTTCACTTCATCAGGGACTGTGTGTAGAAAGGGACAGTGAAGCTGCAGTATGTGCCTACATGAGAACAGGTGGCAGACATTCTCATGAAGGCCTTGATGAAAGGAAAGTTTGTCTTCTTCAGGGACAAGTTGGGGGTGGTTACAAAACACTTTCCTTGCTAAGAGGGAGTGTTAATTTGGTAGCTCATAAGGTGTCTCAGCTTAGCCTATGTGTCCAAGGCTAGGTGATGGACATAATTAAAATACCCAAATCAACATTTTAATTGATCCTAAGTTTTAACTTAGGAAAAGTATAAAAGTCATTTAAATGACTTTTATTGACTTTTCACTCAGATATCTAAAAAGTGATTTTTTGGAAATTAATAATTCACTAAAGTGAATTTCTGGAGGCTTCTAGAAGACTCAAGAAAAGGTGAGTTAGAGTGATAAAAGGAGGCTGAGGGTGAAGGACGTAACACATTGTGTGTTGAGCTGATGAGTGAGGGCCTCGGCTAAGGAAGAGGAAGTCGATTCTGCAAAGTGAGGAAGGGCGACTTAGCAGCAGAGGAAGTGAGCTGAGTGCAGGCTGTGCCAGCAGAGACAGAGGTCGAAAAAGCTGGGCAAAAGAAGCAGGGACGAAAAAACAAAGCCGAAAAAGCAGGGCCAAAAAAGCAGGCCGAATTTGTTGGGTTGTAAGAAATTTCTGAATTTTCTGTTGCTGTAAATTAATTCCTCTGAAGCCAATAAAACCCCTCCTTTGTTGTTTTTCCCAACACTGGGGTTTCTAGGGTATTTTTGGTGTCTTCCTATTTTAAATTTTTATGTGCTTGGTTTCTATTTGCTTCTGCTGTTCATTTTAGTTAAATAACTCAGCTGTAAATTTAATGCATGATTTTCAGAAGTTATATCAGCATAAATAAATTTCTGGGTAAAAGAAATTAACATGAATGTGCTTTGATTTAATTACATGACAATAATCTGGTCAACAAGACTTGCCTTTGTTACTTGAACTAGGGCTACTCTTCTTTGAATATCTATTGTTGTCTTTTCTTTTTATTTGATTCCACTTCTGTTTATGTGCTGGCCAGACCACTTTTTCACTTTGACCTATTTTGATGCAAAAACATGTTCAGAATCACCATCTTTGCTCCTGCAATATTAATTTTCCTAGTTCATCAAATGTTAAGGCATCGGTTTTTGACTGATAGATAGAGGCTCGCAACAAACACTTGGAAGACAAATGCATACTGTTAAGAACTGTAAAGATAAGGACCCTATTTCCAATCTTGTCACCAGAAGCAACTATATGATCTCTTGCACACTTGCATTTGGTGAGGTGATCTGTAATTGAGTCACTTTTTTCCATCCTGAAACTGTACAATTGGTTTCTCAAATAGAGAATTTTGGTTTTGTTAGAAGTCTTGTATAAGTCATTCAATGCATTCCAAGCTTTTGTTGAAAGTCTGAATCTTGAACATGTGGAATGATGTCATCTGAAACTGACATGGTGATGGTGGTGAGAGCTTCACTATCTCTGTCATCATATGCTGCTTCTTTTTATACATTATCTCTGGGTCTCTTTTCCTTTTCATGAACTACAATCTATAGTATTATTGTCTTTGAACTTTCATATGACATAGTTCTTTCTATCAAGCTTGTGCATGTTTGCTAGTACAAAAGTCCATTGTGTATTTCCAAGTTCCAACTGTAATAACTTTGAAATTTTTCACAATAAAACTCCAGGTAAGAAGCCCCTGACAAAAAAATTGCTCAAGAGCTAACAAATAACCTTAGAAGGCACCTCTTTTACAAAAAACACATTAACCTTCACTTTACGAAAATAAAATGGATTTTTAGGAAACACTCTTATATTTAGAAAACCCCCAAAACCTTCACTTGATAAAGTAACGTTTAGATTAAAAACAGAATATGCTTGCAATATGCCCTTTTCAGTTCCCTTACATTTATACTTGAGAAGTATCTTTTTCCCCTTACTGTAGCTCCTAGGTTGAATGTTTTTACTCTCCTCTCCTAGGTTGAAGGTCTCTCATTTGTGAAGTATGCTGAAGTAAAATGAGAATTGCAAAAGTTGAAAGATAATCTGTGCTTTGCACCAATGCTTGTTCTTCCTGACTTTCCCCAGGCCTTATGAGATCGAGACAGATGCTTCCCAATATGCCATAGGCATTCTTCTTAAGCAGGGAGGACATCTAATGGCTTACCATTCAAAGACTATGTCTTGGGCCAAGTTCAACTACAACACTTACGACAAGGAGTTTCATTTGTTGGTTCAAGCACTCAAGCAATGGCGACATTATATCGTTGGCAAGGAAACTATCTTAAACATTGATCATCAACCCCTGCAATGTTTGAATTCCCAGTCTAAAATTCAGGAGCAAAGACATTTAAAATGGACTTCCTACATTCAACAATTTCATATGGTCATTAAATATAAGAGGGGTAGCTCAAATAAAGTCTATGGTCTCTTAGTAGGCCCCATTGCTGAGGCTCTTTCTATCTTTGATCTAAGATGTGCAACCTATGAGGAAAAGAAATCCCAATATGACATAGGCCCTTCCATTGGTTCCAGTGATGGAGTCCATACAACAACCCGCTATGGTCAATTTAGTGTTATCAGATAGGGACCGAAACCATTTGAACTAGTTGGTCCTTTCTGTTTTGAGGGGTTCCAATTGGAATTGGTTGGTTCCGGTCAAAATCGGCCAGTTCTGTACAACATTGTACAGGTGTTCATGGGCCAACTAAATTCACCTAAAAACCAAAAAAAGAAAAAATCCCTAAACATAATCTAAAACCCTAAACTTTGAATATTTGTGTCTTATGGTTTGGATTTGCATAGAGTACATAAATATATTTTTTTTAATCAAAATTTGAATATTTTACATATTTTTTGGTCGACTAGTTTTTGTGTCCAATTTTTTACCGGTTCCAGTCCGATTTTGGTTTTTGGGGTTGACCATTTCAGTAATAGGTCCGGTTCTATTAACTTTGGTCAATTAGACCCCCTTCCTCAACTACACAACCCGGGATGGTTTTCTTTACATGTTGAATCAACAGTGTCTTCTAGTCAGATCAAATCATCTTCTCTCTTCAGCCTATGGAGGACATTTTGGTGTGCTTGTTACCCTTGTAGAGCTACTTTTGGAATTCCATTGCAAAAACAAGTGGAAGATTATATCCGGAGATTTTCATATTGCAGTGAAAGCAAACCTAGCAACAGGAAGCTTGGTTGTACTGATCTATCCCGGTTTCATCCAAGCCTTGGCATTCCATCTCTATGGATTTCATTAGTAGTCTATTGACCAGTTAGTGGAAGGATGATTGCATCTTTGTAGTAGAATACTTTTAGGCTGTCAGCTTCAGCTCTCTAGTGCATTCCATCCACAAACTGATGGCCAAACCGAGGTAGTGAATAGAACATCGGTTCATGTTCTTCACATCTATCACTGACAGAACAAACATTGGATCAATACTTACATAATTTTCAGCACAACTACAACAGAGACACTCATGTTTGTACATGGCACTCTCCTTTTCAAGATTGTTTTGGGTTTCAACCTCTTGCTCTTTATGAGATTCTAGATCGTCTTCCATCGCTATTCACATCCCCCAGAAGAAAGAGCAAGACAAAGCTTATTCTTTTGTGAAAACCTTGGCCAAGATCCATAGCAAGGTTCATGGCATCCTTCAATAGAGATAGGCCAAGTGTAAAGCACTTGTTGATCGACATAGACTTGCTCCACATTTTCAGGTTGGTGACAGGGTTTGGTTGCATTTGGATAAGCAGTGCTTCAAAAATGGACAACAACACAAGCTCAAGCCCATTTGATATGGTCTTTATATCTTCAAGTTGGCCTTCCCACTTCAGCTTGGTATCCATGATGTGGTGAATGCCAGCCATTTGAAATTGTATGAGTCACCTTGCTTGGAGGAATTTGTTCCAGTCACATATCCGAAGGCCACAATTCTAGATTTTCAGCCTCTCCTTCCTGGAGATACTCTTATTGATATCTGCACCATACCCACTAGGTGTTGTCAAATCACTAATGACTTGATGGGCTGCAAAGGTACTTTGCCCACTCAAGCCAAGTCATTGTCCCAATTGGTGCTTGAGTGGCACTTTCCCACCTTGAACAAAAATTGGTGAAGATTCCTTTCAGCAGGGAGGAATTGATAAGACTTAGTCTAGTGAACACGCATTATATTTGTACTATTCTATTTTTACTTGAGTACACTTTGTACTTTATCCTTATCTCCTTTGGGTGACTTAGTGTAAATAGATCATTCACCCACTTTATTGTATTTTATTGGAGAGTTGGTCAACTTTGATCACTCTCCCCACCATCTTGTATTCTCTATATAGTAATGTAAATGAATGTACAATGTGTATAGTTTTGGCAATTCTATCTCATACTTGCATACTTGCTCATGTTTTCTTGTGTGTGAATATCTTCTTGAATTTTGTAATGTCCCCACTTTGGGACATCATTATATTATAGAGTGTTATGATGACCAGAGTACCCAGATGAAGGTTATAGCGAGTACAGGGACTATTGAGGGGTATTTTGGGGTCCGACTTGCATTGCTCATCTTATTTCAACATTATGATCCATTCCGCACAACTTGGCTTTGGTTTCGTTGCATTCTAACGATTTCCATGATTTTGAGTTATTTTGGGCTATAGGTTAATTAAATTCACTAAGGAGGTCATACTGGGCATAATACTTGGAGGAACCTCTTAGTGTAATAGTTCATTGGAATCGGGAGGAACAACACTACAGGATACGATGATGAGAAGTGACTTTCAGTGGTTAGGGAAGCCATAAGGAGAGATAAGGTACTTTTCAAAGGTAAAATGGTTAATTAATTAATTCAAGTGATTTAATTAATTAATTAATAATTAATAAAGTAAAAGTCACTTTGGAGAGACAAGGTGAGAAGGAAGGATAAAAGAGAGACAAGGGCCTCTATTCTCTCATTCATGTTGTTTTATCATTTTGATATCTGGCTTCTTGCTAGTGAGCCCATGCCTTGGGGGTTTTGAGAGTTTTGACTTAACAAACCCTAGAGATCAGCTCGGTGGTGAAAGATCCCACCCAACTTGGTCCAAGCTTGGTCACGGAGGTGAAAGATTCCTCCCTCACCATTCTACATCAAATCTACTCAGCTTCAGAGGGGTTCTACATCAGCCACAGGCTCAGATAGAGCTAGGGCACAGCTTCAAAAGGGTTTTCAGTAGGAGAGCGCACCATCTTGAGGAGAGGGGTTCGTTCCATGCATAGGAGCAGGATTTGGAGCAAACAAGCTTTTGGGTATTCTTTGGAGGGCCTAGGGTGCCCTTTCTATCCTTTCCCGGAGGAGGTTTCTCTACCGTATTATTTATTGGAGCTCATCACAGGTTCAGAGAGAGGAGAGTGCACCACAGATTGAGGATCTAGTCATTTGGTTGGTCAGATCTTCATCATTCAGCCCGAGACTTTACCAGAGGGTTTCCAGTGGGCTGATCTACATTTTGGCACCCTTCTCAGGGGATTTGGCAGCTTATTCCTTGGAGGCCGAATTATTGGGGTTTCAGTCATCCAAGAGGACGCAAGTCAAATAGAGGATTGTTTATTTGGAGGGTCATATCTTCACCGTTTGGCCTAAGACTTCACCAGTGGTTTAGCCTTGGCCCGATCTACACTTCCAGCCATTTTCAGGGTGTTTGGAGGCCTCTAACAGCTAGGCCGAATTGTTGGGTGTACTTAGCTTTTCAGCAGGGCACAACTCATCCAGTTTGGGGTTTAGCACTTCAGAGGGTAGGGATCTCAGCTTGTTATTCATCTATTGCAGTCATGTGGCCTTTGGAGGCTTGTAGCTTCTCTTCTTGATCTTGCTTAGGGATCATCTTCATTTTGCTATTAGCTCTTAGCTATATTGTACCAGATCTGCAGATCCATTGTATCAGGGTCTTCTTCTATTATGAATAATATCAGATCTGAGGTATTTTTGGTTATTCATGTGTTGTTGATCTTGCATCTTGTTGAGGTATGTTCATTTGCTACATTTATTTGATTATAGCTRCAAACACACATAACAATCATCAGTATAAACCCTAGTGCAACCTAAAAGACCAAATCAACAAAGTGTTTGACGAAATGCCACAACCAGAAAACAGTTAAAAATTCATGGAAAAAGCAATGTCTTGGCCTCTTGGCTTGGGAACATTACAGTGGTATCAGAGCGTTGATCCTCTCAGCCAGTGGGGATTAGCACATGCATGCAGAGCCATAACTCCTGCCAGCCTGAGGGGTCTTCCATAAGGAGAGATGGATACGTGGGATTTTGCTAGAGGGATTGTTGATTGTGAGAGGGAATATCAAACCCTCAATGAGATTCTCAGGGATCTAGTAACATTCCATCAATTTRTATCCTTTAAAAATCCTAGTTGGAGCAAAAATCCTAGGGTGCAGCTTATCCAGTTKCAGGTTTAGCACTTCAAAGGGCAGGGATCTCAGCTTGTTATTCATCTATTGCAGTCATGTGGCCTTTGGAGGCTTGTAGCTTCTCTTCTTGATCTTGCTTAGGGATCATCTTCATTTTGCTATTAGCTCTTAGCTATATTGTACCAGATCTGCAGACCCATTGTATCAGGGTCTTCTTCTATTATGAATAATATCAGATCTGAGGTATTTTTGGTTATTCCATGTGTTGTTGATCTTGCATCTTGTTGAGGTATGTTCCATTGCTACATCTATTTGATTATTGCTGCAAACACACATAACAACCATCAGTATAAACCCTAGTGCAACCTAAAAGACCAAATCAGCAAAGTGTTTGACGAAATGCCACAACCAGAAAACAGTTAAAAACACATGAAAAACGCAATGTTCTTGGCACCTTGGCTTAGGAACATTACATTCTGATATTGTGCTCATGTCATTCTTGGTGCCACTTTTTCTTATGTGAAACATTCTTTCCCAATACACTATGCCATTCTTAACTTGCCTCGGCACTTTGTCGTTTCTTTTCAAGCTTATTCAACTTTCTGTGCCTTGTGTCCTTATATGGCACTAGAAACATGCCATATAAATTTTGATTTCTTCCAGAATTATTCGTCATTTTTTTGCTTTCAGTGGAAGGTCATTTGTTAGCCAATGGAAGATGCCTGAGATGTTTTTCATGGTGGAAAATAACTGTTTTTGAGAGAAACAGTAAAGAGGTACCTACAAGGAGAGTTTCTTATAGCTGGAGACCATGCCTAGGAAGCGTTTCATGTATCTGAAAATGTTTTATTCAAAGACAGAAGCACTCTATCAAGGTTGATTTGGTAGATTCTTCTCACTAGATTCAGAAATTCAGACTGCATTAAATTCCTTACCACCTTATTGATTATTTCTTCTGGAAACTAAAGTGTTAAGAAGTTAGGTCCTTGAATTTTCCATGGAATGTCTTGCTGGTTCAGTGATTCATTTAGAATGACATTTATATTGGATTATCTTTAGGCACTTTTTTAGAATAATGTTCACCCTCGTTTTACCTCTGTGCAGGGTATAAAAACTGACTTAGTTCTCTGCAGTTATGATGATCATATCCTTGTAAGTTTTTAATCATGTTTTTGAATTTACTCTTATTTGTCGGACAATATGTTCTGAACTGGTTTCTTATGTTGCTTTGGTTTCTTACATAGGTGATGGCAAGCCAAATAGGGACAGTGGGGACAATGCTACATGCCAGGTTTGTATTTATTGTTTACAGGTGCTACTGCAACTTTTGCATTTATGAAATTCGCATCTCCTTCAGCATTGATATAATCTGCTTGCATGCTTCTTTTATAACTTGGTTTCAAACTTTAATATTTTAAAGGAGTTTCTATGGTTGAAATGTGTTTTAACCAAAAAATCTCGTTATCCTCCTGTAACTCAACTTTGACAGCGAGCCAAGTGCTTGGATAAGATAGCCTTTCTAATCATAGAAGGATGCGTTCTGAGTTAAGTTTTTTCTTGCTTGTTTAAACCCAAAGGCCTCTACTATGAACATTCTTGAGTCAAAAAGTTTAAAGGGTGAGGTATACGCCAAAAATCCTGAGTATGGCAGCTCCTAATATGATTCCAATTCCCTCATCGGAAGGCCCTTTGTTAGTGAAGAGTTTCCCCAGGGTGAAATCAGTCTTTATTCTTGGGGAATGATTTAAATTTTAAGGTCCCTATAGTGAGAAAGCGAAAAGCACTCATGGGTAACACATGACCAAAAAATCCTTACAAGGGTGATAACTTTGATTTGGAGTAAGGTTGATAATGAGGTGATTGCATCTGAAAAGGATGTTTGTTGCATTGATGCTTTCATCCATACTACCCATTGAGAACTGTTATCGCACAGTTTGTAGCTAGGAGAAAAGGCTATAAGATAGAAGGCCAAACTGGCGTAACAGGAACCTATCCCACCCAATGCCACCACGATGGGGAGGTTCTTTCTCTTTAGGGAGGTGAGGCCCGGGGGAGACGTCCTCGGTGACCTGTGGTTTTGAGGAGGCAGAAGGGTAAATGAGACAAGGACAAGTTTTCCCCCTCACAAGTCACCATCAAACAAATAATCTCGGCTAAACAACCAATAATAAAGTAAATCCCCAATGAAGAACACCTGCCTGGAACAAACTAACAGCAAACTGATATATGCAAGCTATATTTCAATTGGTTAGCACTTCATAAGACTATCTGATAAATATACATAAGCAATTGGCAATAAATGTTGACGAAGTCAATGTTTATCAATAACAATAAAAAGATATAACACTTCAC
>SNQJ01S0010375.1:152034-163524 GCA_010110895.2 Picea sitchensis | reverse complement strand
CAAACTTACAAACCAACATACAAATTTTTAAGCCATATTGATATAATAGAAAGTAGACCATAAACTTATGAAATGAAATCAGATATCCAACAATTGTCAACAATAACATGAGTCATGACCAATTAGTTATGTTTACAAAATAGGCCATCTACACTGATGTATGAACACCAAAAGGTCCAAAACAATAAACTTTAAAGTTTAAACTGAGCTAGTTGTTAATTACGTTGTCACACTCCTCATTCGGGATCAATTTTTCTAATGCTTTCATATAACCAACTTGAACCTTTTGATCTTGGTGTGGTCTTTTCTTGGACCCACCACCAGGTGTTGGTGATGAAAGCCATGATACATGATAGTATTTAGGTGTTAGCACATATGATAAGGCATGTAGTGGAATATTTAGCATTTCCCACCGTTTTTCCATCTCTACACGAATATGATTATAGAGGTTGACATCTCTAGGCTAAACAATGTCTTTAATCTACCCTAGCATGCTATCCATTTGCTCATACACCTCCCAAATGATTGGTCGATTTGAATTTGCAAACTTGATCATGCGATAAATTGGCTCGGTGAATTGCAAAACATACCGAACCTCGGAAGCATCTTAGGAAGCGACTTCCTAGGAAGTGTACGAAGGCGTATGAAAGAGCTAAGGAAGCGTTCTTGGAAGCGCTCTTCGAAGCGTGGAGCTTCCAAAAGACCAGGAAGTGTCCAAATTTGCTCTGAAGCGTGCTTCCAGGGGAACTTCCTGGACGCATCCGCTCAGAGCACGCTTCAAGGCTTCGAAGCAGGGGGAGGGTAGGCTTCCTACAACACTGCCTCCTAGTATGCTTTGGACCTTGCAAATTTGGCCAGAAACCAAACTTCTTAGAATGAGATGAAATTTGACCTCTATGCTATATGCTACACCGGGTCTCCATTAATAGTGTCAAATCTTGAAAAAGCACATTGCTAAAAATAGCCCCAAAATCAATAGTATCTGATTGCCATGAAACTCCACCCTCATGTTGTACTTGATACTAGGTCTCTAAAAATGTGATCATCTCTGAAAATTGAAACTTTCTATTTTTAGGCCTAGGGTTTGACTAGATTTGACCAACTTTGATTGAGGCCTAAAACATGCTGGAACTTCACCAAAATGAAGCTCCATGCTCATCTCTCCAATGGGTATCCAAATCTACTTTCAAATTTCAAGCACGGTGAAATTTCTAAAAATAGGAACTTTTTGAGATTGTGAATCTTGAAAATCTGAAACTGCCCATTTGAAGAATTCAATAACGAGTCACCAAAACTATTATCTGTTGTTGGGAAAGCTCAAGTTTTTGAAAATAGAAACTTCTAAAAGTAGCAAAATCAAGGATTTGAAAGTGCCCATTTCACTTCCTCCCATCCCCCATGCATCCTCCAAAATTTGCGTGTAAATCCAATGTACGAGGGAAACTACTAAAACTAGAATCCTAGAAGCCCCTCAGCCTATAAAGGTTTCCCTCCCTAACTCCAAGAACTACCATTGATCTAAAGCTAGATCGTTTGGGCACAAACAACACACGTCCATCTTGAAATAATACAGGATAGCCCTTCCTCTCAATCTCCGAGACTGAGAGGACACTTCTCCTGAGTTCTGGCACCCATAACACATTCGACACCCTCAACACCTCTCCTGACTCTAATCAGAACGATACTGTACCAGATCCTCATACTGCATGCTTGGCTTCGATGCCAAGCTCCACACACAAGTCTGAGCCAGTCTCTGTGGAAGTGTCAAATAACTCTCTAGCACCTGTCATATGGCAAGATACTATGCTATCCACCAACCATGTCCCCCTATTGGAAACTGTACCTGAAAGGGAGGAGGCCAACAAGATCTCCCTCTGGAACCTGTCTGCAACCTCATCAACCTTTGTTGTTGATGCTTGCTGCCTTCTTCCCCTTCCCCTCTGGTGTGGACACTGTGAAGCATAGTGACCAGAGTCATGAAACTCAAAACTCTAATCTTACTAAGGTCCTTCTTCTATCTCGGCTCTGGAGATGCTTCTGTCTCGAGAGAAGCCCTTCTCCCTGGCGAACATCTTTTGCCCCTCCTCATGCAGGCTGTAAGGGCCTAGTTCTCATCACTTCTACTCTTTACCACACCATCCATATCATCCCTAGACACTAATCGGGTCTCCTCTTGGATACAAGTTGTCCATAATCTATCAAAGTATGGCAACTTCTCTCGTGCATAGATCCCCTGCACAAATGGTTCCCAAGACCTGGGAAGACCTCTCAATGCCACATTCACCAACTCAACATGCTCCACCTTATCACCGATGGCCACTAACCGGTCTCGGATCTGTCTAATCTCCGTGTGATAGTTCCCAACTGTGTCCTCACTGGACATCTTGACAACCTAAAGTTGGTTCTTCAAATGCAACTTCCTGCCAGTATTCCCATTCTGGTATAGACCTACCAGAGCATCATACATGTCCTTGGCAAATATTTTTTCAGTAATGCGAGGAATCAAATGATCCTTCACGGACTCTAGCAATACCTGCTTGGCCTTCACTTCCTTCTTCTTGTGAGCTGCCAATTCCTGCAAATTGATAGGAGCTACAATCACACTCTCAACATACTCCTTGAGGCCATTCTCTTCCAACGGAAGGAGAACCCTTGCCTTCCAAGCATGGAAGTTGGTTGCCCCTTCTAACCTATCCTCAAGCTTCAATTTGTTCACCTTGGTGACCTGCTCGTAACAAGAACAACACTCCTCCAGTGTTGTAGCCAACAAATGTGTCTCAAGATGATCCCCTTCTCTTCATATCCCAAGCTTTGATACCATGTCGATTTCCACATATGTGACTAATTTTCAGATCTGAAAATTGATTCCCAGTGAGCTAACATTAAAACCCTAGCTGTTATCACTGAACAATTTTACACTGAAAATGATTGACTAAAATTATATGCAGTGGAAACAATAAGATCAGAGATGAATCATCAACACATATGAGACACAAAATTTTTGTTTTGTAAACCTTGTCAAATTCATAAAATCCGAGGGTAAAACCAACCCTCCCAACCAATACAATTTCACCAATTTTGAGGACAACTTTGTCCTCCTCAAAACAGAAAAATCAGCTAAAAACAAACTCAGCAAAATACTCAGAAAATATGCCTGCACACAATTTGCTCAATTGTCGCCTGTACCCTTGTTGATGTTAGTTGTACGCCTGTTGATGTCAACAGTACGAACCTGCTGTACCTGCCTGAAATTCCCATGTGTGGCCTGCAGAAACCCTCACACGTGCGAGTTGTCCTTTCTCTGTTGTATGGAAATCACACATGTAGCCTATACTGACTGTTTCGTACCACACGTGTGGCCTGTCCATACTGTTTTCCTGTTTCATACCACACGTGTGGCCTGTCCGTACTGTTTTCCCCACACATGCAAGTTGTCTAATTTGCTCACACATGCGGCCTTTCTCTCTCTCCTTGTACGGATGCTTCTCCTCCTTAGCTCACACATGTGGCCTCTCTTGGCTAGGAAAATCAAAAGCCTTCCTTGGCTGAAACAGAAATAGAAAATACCAAGAACCCTAGGCCAAATTGCCTCACAATTGCAGAATTTCCCTTGTTGAAATTTCCAAGTTCTTAGCACAAGTGTACATCTCTGCTTTATATACAAGTCCAATGAGTGAATTTAGGCACCACTTCTAAACTTAATAATTTATTAGAATATTTTAATCCTTTTTGTGGGTATGAAACCCCTTCACAAGCCTACAAAGCCTATCAATTTGCCCAGGAATCCCTAGCCTCATTTCTAGGTCGATTTCACTGAAACGAAAGGCTAATTTGGTGCCAACGAAGATTCCCACATGCCTGACATCTTGGCCTCTTGTGGGAATACCTCTCGAAGCTACAATATCATCAACACAAGGTCCATCTAATAGAACTCACTAAGTGCACCCTCCAAGATGCATGCATGCAAATACAATAAAATAATGCTCTCAAGTAACCACTTCCATGAGCTAAGTCCAAAGAATGATAAAATAATGAAGTGGTTACAACCTCTAACAAGATAAGCTCAAGAAGAGAAGGATGAATTAGGGTTTTGACCATGTGAAGCTCTATGAAATAATAAAATATGCTTCTCCAAAGTGCACCATCCAAGGAAGCAATAAAATAATCATAGGGTGCACTCCTCCAAGTAAAACCCTCCACAAATCACAAGGGTATTGTCTCCACATGTGCACCCTCCAAGGAGAAGCTCCAAATATAGAAGACCAAGTAAATGCATGCAATAGTAACATGTGTGGCCCTCCTTAAACTCTAAATTCATGCAAACAACCACATGTCCTCTCCATGTGCAACACATTCCTCAAGAAATCTCCTCCATAGCCACCTCATAATAAAATAATACAAGTGTCAAGTCAAAAGGTTAGGGCGCTCTTCAAGAGAAGTGAAATGATGCCAAGTGTAGCTGAAATAATGATCTTGACCATGCAACATTGAAGAATAAGCGCGTAGGAGAGGTATGCCCTAGAAGAATGTTCCTTGGACCACTTTAAACCACCAATAATCAATAAAATAATAGCCACATGAACTGCGCCCTAGGGAGGAGTGCCAATGGTGTTTAACCTCATCAATTCATGTGCCAAAACCATGTGTTGTTTCCAAAACCATCAACTGATTTTCCCAAACCATGTGCACAAGTGGAAGGTGCCATAGAGAAGTGTGCAAAGGTAGTTACACTCATCAACAAATAATACAATGTTCCTCCGTATGCCTTGAAATTTGTGCCAAAGAGGGAAGCGCTCCATTAAACCCCTAAATAACCTAATCCATGTGTGAAAGCAAGCCAATGAGGTAGGGTGTCTAAGTAATTACCCTTCACCCATATAAAAATGATTAAATTAACCAATGACTGGTTAAATCAACCTCAATATGTGTGCACAAAGGTTAATGCTCTAATATAACCAAAATCCACCTCCAAATAGTTACCAGATGATTAAATGAATGTGAACATGTGTGCCAATGAGGGGGTGTGCTCCATCAGAGTGTTGTACCATGTAAATAAAAGTTGTTCTCCCTAGCAAAACCCCACCATGATACCAACATAACAACAAAATATAAGCTCTGCCTAGGCTTGAACCTAAGGTGCACCACCATCAAGGGTCTAATACATCATTAATACATCATCAAATCTTAGGAAAAGGTTAGATCATCATGAAAATATATGGAGTACCCTCCCCTGTAACTCAAACTTAGGAAATAATACATGAACAAGGGTACTAACATCATCAAACCCATTCCCTCTAGGTGATGTCTAATATCACAATGCTATATCATCTAAGGAAAATCACACCAAGGCAACATGCATCACCCTACCACATCAACATCATAGGAGGAGACATAAGAAAGTGCTAACTCCATCAAACATCAAGTATGCCCCCCACAACACATTCAACATAAGAGGACCATGTAGAACATCCTCTCTTAGTGACATCATTAATGTAACATCACCATCATGCAAGATCGCTAGGATGCTCTAAGACAAAGATAACACATGAAATAGCAAGCATCCATATGTCAAGAGAGTGATCCATCAATCAAAAGGGCATGCAAGTAGCACCAAAACCATGATATGATCATCAACCATGACCATCCATCAAGAAGAGAAGTGAAACTCCTCCACCAAGATATCCCCCTCAAATGATCAAATGCCAAGAAAAGAAAAAGCTCCATGAAGGTGTATCTCCCCGAAGTCTATCAAAAGCTCCATGGGAACTAGCTACAAACCCCATCAATGTGGAACCTCATACAATATGAGGTGTAACACACCCCACACACATGAAGGCACCCCTAGCATGGTGTGAACACTTTCGGTGCAACCCAAAAGCTAACACTTCTTTCCTCACCTTTTAATGAGTGTTAGGTTCTGGATCTCCTCTGCTCTCTATGAAACAGTCTCTAGTCTAGTCTCCTCTTGGATGAAGTCATGTTGAAGCTTTTGAAAGGTAGGAAGCCTCTCTCGAGCACAAACACCCTGAACAAACATGTCCCAAGATGAATGGTACCCATGTAGTGCTATAGGCACCAACTATTCATCCTTCACCATCATCCCAATAATAGCAAGTTGATCTCTCAACTTGGTGATCTTCTTTTTTTTGTTTGCTAGTTTTCCTTGACCTGTGGGACTAGCCTGTGGCTGAGAAACCGCGACTTAGGGGCATCTAAGCTGTCAAAATCACCAGGGGATCGCACCCGGCCTAAGCCACACCAACCCTTAACATGGCTGGATTTTTTGTCCTCACAAGTTTCGAACCGGTGACTTTAACATCGCGGAGTGCCTTAACAGCACACTCCGTCACCGACTGTCCTACACCTCGGGGACAAAAGGTATGCGGGCTTGGCCCAGTTAAGCTTTGTTCTGCGACTAGACCACATCCATGCTCGGGTTTGAGCACAAGACTTGACCTTCGTTGCAAGAACGACTTTACCATCCAGCCGCCTCCGCCGACCTTCTCAACTTGGTGATCTTCATCAGGTAGTTGGGCACCATATTTGTGTCACTCATGCAAATGCCAGTCAGCTTGTTCTTCAGTACATCTTTCAGTTAACATTCTCACTTTGGTATAGAGTGACTAAGGCAACAAATACGTCTTTCATGGGTTTCTTCTCTGCTATGTGAGGGATCAAATGGTCCTTGACCAAATCAAGGATGATTCTCTTTGCTTTGACTTCTTTTTTCTTGTTTGGCCAACTGCATAGGATCAGTAGGCTCTGCAACCTTCGTCTCCATGAAACCCCAAAGATCGAACTCCTCCAATAGATTTTGGAACCTGCACTTCCATGGTACAAAATTGGAAGCGCCCTCCCACATTGACACTCTCGGAGATCAAGACTAGTCATCATTGTAGCTTTGGGAATACACCTAAACCAAACAGATTAGCCTAAAAAAAATCAAATTCAACACTCCAATCACAGGAGCTCTTAGGGTAACACACCCTACAACCCCTCAGAGGTACGGATCTCTTCACTCACTAAAGACTCTTGGGCATCACACCCACTGAAACCCTCCGACAGCACCTCTTACAGACAGCTGACCTATCCATATACAGATTCAGGGGGGATCTCAGAAGCACAGCTCTGATACCATGTTAAAGTTCAGTACATTGTAAGCAGACCTACAACCTAAAACCCTAGAAAGCAGTAAACTTGAAAACTCATAATTTTTGGTTTATATGTGATCTACAAACACATAGCTAACTGCACACATCTATTTCCTTATTAACTCAGAAAAGAAAACAGTACAACAACTCACTGGAAACTCAATTGAATAACACCTTCCCTTTGCCTTTCTTTTATAGACTAAAAATGTCCATCTCTATGGGCACCAATATTAGAAAAGATAAATTTGTCCCATAGAAGTGCGCCCCACCTAAGAATAAAAATTAGAACACACCTACTTGTGCAAGTTCTAAAATAACCCAAGTCTCCCTAAGGCTGGCACTGTCTCTAATTCAGAAATGGTCAAACAGCACACACTTCTAAATTAAGCAAATACAAAAGCTGGACAGTCCATTAATAGCAAGGCTAATAATACTAAATAGGACTCCTAGCTGGTGCATGCTGCCTACAACATGCATGTGCCATCATCTAATCACTGCTGTCTACTTGACCCCCGTGCGCCTCCCAGGAAGACAGTGCTGTGCCTCATCAACTCACCATCACTCTTTGCACAGAAACTGAGGTGAAAAAGGATGCTGCCAACTCTGTTGAAGCGTGCCACCTCTGCCACAGGAAGAATAGTGACCAAACAATCAAGGTAAAATTTTAACACTTATCCCTATCAATCTGAGTCTTGCAAAACTCAGTGGGAAAATTGAAACCTCATTCCATGTGTTAGAGAAAATGTTGGAAGAGATACAAAATTGAAAAAAGATATGAAAAGAGCACAGTGAAGAGCTAAGTTATACCATGATCTACACTGCTCTCCATGATCCTTTGAAGTCAGTGACAAAGTCTACCCTGGAGTCAACAATATAGCTTACTATCAATAGGAAAAGTGCACAAAACTCTTCTCTAGATATTATGGACCATTCATTGTCCTACAAAAGATATAAGTAGTAGTCACTGAGTCACTGACATTAAAGCACACCTTGGTTTTCACATACGCTTCTTAAAAACATCATCTAGTTTGACAATATGTTGCAGAGTTATGTGGATATACAAGAAATAGAACAAGAAGTATACAGCCCCATAAGAATCCTTGATGAAAGAACAAGAAAATTCTGAAACAGATAAATAAAAGTGTATATAATAGAATGATCAACTACTATTGAAGGGGCACTTGGGATTCAGCAACTTTTGCAAGAAAATTCAGCCTTACCGAGGACAATAAGATTCCTAAAGGAAGGAGAGATGTCAAGATACTAATAAAGAATCTCTTATTAAACAAAGAACATACATCTCATCTATTTCAAGTGATAGAGGTTAGCCTAAACCCTTAGAAAAGAACACATATATACATGACAAAGGCATATTCTTTAAGTTCATTTTATACTAGAAGAGTAACTGCAATCAATGTTGGAAAAATAATGTGTTATCATACAATTAATGTAACAATAGTTCAAATTATCTTATAGTAAAACTCCCTGCATGTGTGAGTGTGTCGTTCCTCCATTCCTTGAAAATCTGAAGTGCCTTTTCTGGGATCCTTACCGTTTTGGAGACATGTAACCATCTTTCCATTCCAAGTGATATATGAAAGAATATTCTCCTTGCTCTTTTAAAGGAATATTTGTTAAGAGCTGTTTTCCTCAGGAGACCAGTAGCATTCTGTAATTAAATGTGTATGCTATCAACTCTAGTAATTTTTTGAAGGCAGAGATTTAGTAGGGACACTCTGCATCTTGAACAGAGACTGAATATATCTTTTGAGATCTCATTTGCTATTTTTCATTGGTAAAACGGTGGCACCATAATCTCGCCCTTACCTGAAGACTGATTGGGAGTTGGAAGTCTGCACCATTTGATTTCAAATGCAAAGGAAAGAAATGATGCAAGGGAATGATCTTGAGTTGGGAAAAGCATCATGCCAAGAGTATCATTAAATAGTAAAATCATTTCATGGTTCTAAGTTTTAAAGAAGCTAAGCACTTCTGTAAAGGAATTTTTTAAAGAAGCTAAATATTTCTATATAGGTACTAGGTTTGGATTTTTTTTATTTCTGACTCTCTTTTTCTGCTTCTAAACAGGCCTTTTATAAATATTGCATGGTTTGTGCACATGAATAATATTGAAAAGTTTCTTTAGACTTAAAGGATTGACTAATCTCTGTTGTGGTAATGCAGGAAGGAGGAGGGATTTGCAACAAATCCAATATTCAATGTCTCGGTGCTTTTTGGAAAGCGAGATGAGGTAGAGCTACTGTGACCAACATACAGGAAGCTTGTGTCTACATAGCTACTGCTTAAGATGATCATGCAAACTATGAAAAAATGACAAAGGAAATTAAAATTCAGTATATTTCTTTCACATTTGGTGCCTATATGTTGACCAAATCTGCAATCCTAGTTTTTCAGCAAATCTTATACTCGCTAATGCTTACAGCCAATGCTGGTGGCATGTGCACGGCAACTCATTGAGAATATAAGGTGGGAGGGATTTTGCAAACTTTCCTCTTTCTTTTTTCAATGATGGTAAAAGGATACAATGAAACTGCTCTCTTTTACTCAGCAAATGGTATTCCTTAATATTTGACTTTTGAAAGATCAATGGAGCACAATACATTCATTTTTTTGTAAAGACTAGAACATTACTTTTCATTCTATTGAGAAAAATCAATATGGTTCTTTAACTGAATCTTTAATGTTTGTCGAGAACGTATTCACCTTGAGTCACACTGCATTAAAGCATCTAATAACTTGTGCTGGTGTTTTTACAGTAAAGCAGGTTCTTCAAGACCACTAGTGATTTCTATTGGGCTTAAGGATCATTCTGTGGTAATTATTTTGAACCTGGAAAGTGTTTGTTAAGTGGCCAAATAAGCATTTAGCTGTCATTTTGAGATTGTCTACAAATGATGACAACCGTCCTTTTATCCTTTCAGGAAACCTTGAAAGGGATTATTGAAGTGGTCATTGAAAACAAAGTTTGGTGAATTGTCTGGACAATTAAGTTATTGAGACAACATTTGATCATCAATTACTGCACCTGAACCGTATGAACATCAATGTGAAAGTGGGTTTTTTTGTTACTTTAAGCATCTGATCATTGTGCAATATGAGAAATTGCTTGGCAAAAAGTAGTTCTGGAATTGGCCCAGAACTTTCTAAACTGCTAGTGAAATGATGGTGATGAGGGCATTCATTTGTTGCAGGTTCTATCTTAATATTGCCCTTTCTGAAGTTAATTGAGTTATTTTTGCACTGTTAGCTTTGTATGTTCAGATGGCAGATCCATTGTTGTTGCATGTGAGATTACTTCATATCGATGGCATTAGAAATCATGGCTCTAGAAATTAATTCACGTTTAGATAGAGTATGTGCTTATTGGATAGCTAAGCACCCATTGTCAAGAACTATGTCTTCAAGAAGGAATAACAGAAAATAACAAAGGGAAACATAAGAAATAAGCAATGGGGAAAGGGTCTTGGAAACCGGTACAACTAGGCAGAGATGTAGAATATAGCCAATGCTGAAATCTTCAATTTGAGGGAAAACAATACTGCTGTCTTTCACAGTATCTTTATCAAGATGACTACTATAACGTTCCTTCACGATCATTCCTGAACTAAGCACTTAAAATTGTTGAAAAACTGATGCATGTAGGTAAATTTAAAAATTTACAGCATACAACCAACATACCAATACATCTTGCATATATCAAGATCACTGAAAGTGAGACATTCACAGAGAGAACACAAGTATACCTTGGGAAACCCTCTTGGGGTAGAAAACCCAGCCAAAACTTCTCTTTAGATTCTTCAACAAAGTATAATATCAGTACAAGACTTTAGAGTAACTAGCTAGGACTCAGAGGGCTGAAACAATACCTCTGTTTCAGCACTTACAAACTTCACAAATAGCTGAACTAACACTTATAGTAATAGCTTGACAAACTCACCAAAAGATAACTGAATTTCCTTCTTGCTGTAGCAGAGTTATGGCAGCTTTAACATGGTATTTGTAGCAGCCTTATATCAGCAAGGAACAGCAGAAGACTCCAGCAACTAGCAGCCATATACCAGCAGAAAATACTTCAGCAAATAGATCCCTTGCCTCAACATAAGACTCCAGCAAAACAAAGATATGTAAATGGTAAGTGAATGCCAATTTTTATAGGTTGGTTTGGCTGCCCTAAACAGCCCCCTAAGAATGTATGACAGTTGTATAACAGCTGTCATACCTGCCCTCCTTTGGCTGCCAAGAGCCACTTCCTAAAGTTCCCAAGAGCCACCTCCTAATGCTCCCAAAGGTCACTTCCTTTGTCTCTTTTAGAGGCTGC
>SNQJ01S0010375.1:136327-147964 GCA_010110895.2 Picea sitchensis | reverse complement strand
TTGATCTTCATCATCACTTAGTTTTTCTTCTCTTGCTTCCAGTCTTGCTTCTTCTTGGACACAATCTTCCCACAGCCTGCTAAACTTTGTTAACTTAGTCCTTGAACAAATTCCTCTAACTAAAGAGTTCCATGACTTCGGAAGTCCATTCAAAGTAGTCATTACTAACTCAGCTTCTTCAATTGAGTCATTGATAGCTATAATTTGTTCATTAATCTGAGAAATTCTTGTAAAGAAGGCATGAATCGATTCAGACTTCTGGATCTTTGCATTTTTGAGTTGAGTCATCAAAACCATATTTTTGTTTATGTTCCTTCCTTCATATAGACGAGATAGAGCATCAAACATCTCTTTGGGAGTCTTCAAGGATGATACATGATGAATAAGATGATCTTTTATAGAATCTGCAATTATTCTCTTTTCCCTTATCAGATTCTTCCTGTAGTTACCTTTAGCTTCTTCTTCCTCGGGTTCTGCAACCTCTTCTATAACATAATCCGATAAGTCATTTTCTTCCAGAACAAGGGATATTATGTACTTCCATGCTCTGAAGTTATCAGGTCCCTCAAGTTTCTCATCAAGCTTAGTGCTTGACATCATCTTTTCCTTGTTTTTGACTTCCTTCAAAAACTGAAATACTATAGTCTCCTTCACAAATATAATAAGTCTCTGTAGAAATGGCTTCTTTCAGGGAAGCTCTAATACCATGTTGAAAAACTGATGCATGTAGGTAAATTTAAAAATTTACAGCATACAACCAACATACCAATACATCTTGCATATATCAAGATCATTGAAAGTGAGACAATCACAGAGAGAACACAAGTATACCCTAGGAAACCATCTTGGGGTAGAAAACCCAGCCAAAACTTCTCTTTAGATTCTTCAACAAAGTACAATATCAGTACAAGACTTTAGATTAACTAGCTAGGACTCAGAGGATTGAAACAATACCTTTGTTTCAACACTTACAAACTTCACAAATAACTTATAGTAATAGCTTGACAAACTCACCAAAAGATAACTGACTTTCCTTCTTGTTGTAGCAGAGTTATGGCAGCTTTAACATAGTATTTGTAGCAGCCTTATATCAGCAAGGAACAACAGAAGACTCCAGCAACTACCAACCATATACCAGCAGAAAATACTTCAGCAAATAGATGCCTTGCCTCAACAGGAAACTCCAACAAAACAAAGATATGTAAATGGTAAGTGAATGTCCCTTTTTATAGGTTGGTTTGGCTGCCCTAAGCAGCCCCCTAAGAATGTATGACAACTGTATAACAACTGTCATACCTGCCCTCCTTTGGCTGCCAAGAGTCACCTCCTAAAGTTCCCAAGAGCCACCACCTAATGCTCCCAAAGGTCACTTCCTTTGTCTCTTCTAGAGGCTGCCCTAAATTGTTGTCTTAGGATTGTATGACAGTTGTTATACAACTATCATACCACCACCCTAAGCAACCCCCCTAAGCTGGCCACTCCAACCATCCTAAGCAACCCTCTTAAGCAGCCTCCCTAAGCTAGCCACTACAACCTCCCTAAGCATCCCTCTTAGAGGTGTTATGAGGTTGACACATGGCATATGGTTGACACTTGTCATGTGTTTGATGCTTGACATAAAGTTAACACTATATCAAAACTTTATTTACATGGTTAGTTACAATAGGGAAAATAGTTTCCAAAGCTATATAATTCAACAAAATTTATGTTACTAGAAGTAAGTCAAAACGAATCTTCCTAGGAACTCAGTTATATCTTTGGAAGGCTTCAAAGCTAGTATAATCGAGTGTTGTCAGACTCTTCCCAAACTCTCGAGTCTGGCTAAGTCTCGTCGAGTCAGCTCCAGGATGAGTACTCCCCTGGCAGATTCCGCACTTGCCAGACTCTATTGAAACTCACCAAATTCGAGAGTTTTGGCCTCAAACTCGAGACTCTAACCTAGGCTCAATTGATCGAAAGATGACCAAAAATACCGTGCACATGCGATTTGACTGATTTAGACTTGTTTTGGAGGGAATTTTAGGAGGGAAATGAAGCATTTGAGAGGGTCAAAGTCTTTATAAATACATTTCTCCCCTCATTCTTTCTCTAGTGTTCCATTGTCTCAAATGGAAACACCAAATACCCATGCATCACAATTGTTGCTTCAGCCTAACAATGTTGGCACTAGCTCCTCAAGGGCTTATTCTAGGCATTCTTGTAGTCATGCATGAGACTCGAGATTGAACTTGGAGATGTTGTCTATTTTGATTTTCTAATTATGTTATGAGACTATGAGTTATGTTGTTGAATTGAGTAATATTTGTGAATTTGATCATGGAATCATCTTCAGTGCACTACTTTGCATACATATATTGAGTGTCAAATGTTATGTTATGATATTTTATGAGATGTTCTTATGAATTTCTACATAGACTATGGTTTTATATCTTATATGGATTGGAAATGTCATTATTATATAATTTGCGCACAAAATTTACCATATTTTGAGTCTTTTCTCTTTGACGAGTCTCTGCCAAATCGTCAAGTCTTCCCAAGTCTTAGGCCAACTGTATCTTAGCTGAGTTTGAGTTTGACAACATTAGGATAGCCTCACCTTAGCTATGTATGTTTTAAGCTCTATATGTGTTTATAATATGTGTTTGGGCCTTTTTTTGGTTGTCTTAGGTATGCATTATATGTAAACTTGAAATATACATGGTTTTAAGTGCTTTTAACTCTTTAGCATGTTAGTGAAATTCTATTATTGTTGTATGCTTCATCCAACACAAAATATCTTATGCAAACCTCAGAGATGTTTTTTTGATCATTTCAAATGGCGAAAAAGTCAAGAATGTTCGATAAACAAGGTATTTCCACACATGTCAAACATCTTAAGGCTACTAATAGAAATAGATGAAATATTAGTACACGGGTGTGTTACGTGGTTAAAACCCTCAAAGAGGGAAATAATCCACGGCCCCAACCAATGCAACCACTTGAGGTAGTATATTAATGCAAAAAAAATAAAAAAAATACATATGAGTTTCTCACAATCGATCATTAGCGAATGACCCTCCATGCTCTTTAAATAGAGATCACATACCAATTGAGTGCTAAGCCATGAATCAATATAACCATTAGTATCAAGGAGAAGATGAACTATTAGATCACTTTATGTCTAGAACATAGTCATGACCGTCGGATTAGATAACTACGATGCACACTAAAGAAACACTTTACCTAAAGACACATTAGACCAAGTTGATTTTAACTAACTCATAAGTGTTTAAATATTTTAACATTATTGCTTAAGAACAACTTGGGATAGGATTGAAGGATTTACAAAGGTGACACCATAGGAAAATGGAGGCATTAGAGCCTATGCCCCTCTTAATGATAGCTTCTTGAACTCTTAACATAGATTTGTTGGGTATGTGTTATATTCTTTACACGATTATCCTCACACATTGTACGTTGTGTTGGGTGTGCTAGGAGGGGGGGCAACAAAGCCCCCCTATTTGGGGTTTGAGGGCCTATGCCCCTCTTAATGATAGCTTCTTGAACTCTTAACATAGATTTGTTGGGTATGTGTTATATTCTTTACACGATTATTAGAGCCTATGCCCCTCTTAATGATAGCTTCTTGAACTCTTAACATAGATTTGTTGGGTATGTGTTATATTCTTTACACGATTATCCTCACACATTGTACGTTGTGTTGGGTGTGCTAGGAGGGGGGGCAACAAAGCCCCCCTATTTGGGGTTTGAGGGCGGAGCGCCCGAAATTTTTTTGGGTTGTTTTTGGTTCATTTTTTTGGTGGTTTTTTAACCATCGGTTTTTCAACCCATTGTAATATAATTCCAGTTAAAGAATCTAATTTGGGTTGACATATTAGAGTTTTGGATGCCATATAATCAAATATATTGTATTGTAAATGATAAAAGTTAATACAATGAGTTAGATGTATGGCTCTAAACATTTGTTGGTTTTTCCGGTTAAGGGTTTCCAAGGTAAACTTTTGAGTACTGTCTGTAAATGCTATTGTTTTCCTTTCTTTTTTATAAAGAATCTGTGTGCATTGTTATATTGTTAATGTTTAAAATGTACAAGATCGAAGTTTAGAAAACTTTGCTTCTACTTCTGTAAGAGACTTTGTGAAAATGTCTGCAATTTGATCCTCTGTAGGACAATAGCACACTTCGAGAATGCGATCTTGAATAAGCTTTCTGATGACGTGCATTTGTAGCTCAATATGTTTGATGTGTTGATGTTGAATTGGATCTTTGACAAGATGAATGACATTTTGATTATTGCACTAGAGTGGTCGAATGTTGTTGTTGGAATCCAAACTTTGAAACATGGCTTCTTGACTTGCATTGACTGCTGCTCGATACTCTACTTCTACTAAAGAAAGAGCAAGAGCAAGAGCATGTTGCTTTTACAAGCCCAAGTGGCACGTCCGGAGCCAATATTGAAAATGTAACCTACAATGGACTTCTGATTATCAAGGTCACCAGCCCAATCATAATAAGTGAAACCAACCAACAAAGGAGTCCCCCTGAACTATAATGTATCTCACACTGAATTGTACTCCAAACATAACGAAGTATCCTTTTTGTTGTTTTCCAATGGCTCTTATGGGGTGTTTGCATACACTAGACAATGATACCAACAACAAAAGAAATATCAGGATGGATATGAGTCAAATACCAAAGGATGTCAATTAATTAACAGTGCAAAGTGGCATCTACTTCAGGTGTAGTACAAATGGTAGAAAGTTTGACTCCAAACTAACATGAAGATGAGGTTGGTTTACAATTTTCCATGTGAAAGTGGAGAAGAATGTTATATGCATACTTAGAATGGGAAAGGGAAATTTATTTTTTGGTTTGCAACAATTGGAGGCCAAGAAAATAGTGTGAATGTCTTAAGTTTGTCATTTCAGTTTCTTCTTGTTGATGATTACAGTGTCGTGAGAGATACTCCAGGATGCGTTCTCCTCTGAGACTGAGTTGAGTCGACCTGAGAGGAAGCCGAGTGTTGGGCACACCCACGTGATGGGGCATCGTTCTCCTCTGTGTGAGAGTTGAGTCATCCCCTAGTGGTTGGGGATCATTCTCCTCTGGAGAGTTGAGTCATCCCCCAGTGGTTGGGGCATTGTTCTCCTCTGGAGAGTTGAGTCGTCCCCCAGTGGTTGGGTGTGTCCATATGATGGGTGTATCGTTCTCCTCTATGTGAGAGTTGAGACGATGTGGTACTCCAGATGATTTTGTTAAGTATGGTGTCCCTGTGGCTAAGCACACGTGGACGTGTCCCTAGTGGCTGAGCACTAGTGGACATGTGGATCTCTTGCTATATTGTCTAAGAGTAAGATTTACATGTAACCGTAATTGTGTTGTAAAGTGTACAAGTCAACACCACCATGTAAAGATAATTAATATTGTAATTATTAATTATATTTATTATAGTATTAAGTTGTACAGGTCGACCCTATTGTGCCAATAAACACATCATTTGATGTGATAAGTTTTTCATAAATAAAGGTGGATCCCCATTGAGGATTACACACTCATCATTGTGTCATCTCATGATTTCAGTAGTTGAGGTTTGAAATTATGAGAACTGCAACACCCTTTTGTGTGCTAGGTTTGGTGGTGGATGGGGGATCTTCTCTTGAGAATATAGCAAAGGATTGTTGGGTTTTCTTCCCTTGTGTAGAAGAGTTTCCCATGATATTTCTTGTGTTCTTGTGCATGGTTATTCTTCTTGTGATCTTGGTTTACTGCATCTAGTTATTGTTGATGCAGTCATTGGTTATGGTTGTAGCTCATGCTAAACAGTAATAAAATAAAATTGCATCAGCTTACCATACAATTCAACACTTCTTAAGGTTGAATCTCACACGAGATAAAAGATTGGGGTCACTACCAGTGAGTATAAGGTCATCAACATAAAGAACATGGATTATGAGATGGTTATTTTATTGGTAGACATTGGGGTTAAAATGACATCTATGAAAGCAAGTGTCAAGAAGAAAACTATCCATTTTAGCATACCAAGTCTGTGCAACTTGCTTAAGACCACAAAGAGATTTCTTAAGGTGCAAACAACTTTGGAGTCATTTTGACTATAGTTAGGAGGTTGTTCCATGTAAATTTATTCTTACAAATCCCCATGCAATAATGCAGATTTGACATCGATTTGATGGACCCTCCCATTTATATGAAGCGATAAGGGCTAGAACAAGGCAAATGGAATTCATTTTGGCTATGGGGGCAAATGTTTCATTATAGTCAATTCCTTCAACTTGAGAAAATCATTTGGCAACTAATTAGGGCTTTTGTCTTTCAACGCTTCCATTTGATGCCTACTTAGTTCCATACACCCATTTACATCTAATAAGATTTCTTTCTTTTCTAAGATACAAGATCCCAAGTATTGTTCGCCATTAAAGAATGATATTCTTCATTCATGTTGTGTCCCAATTGAGATGGTTAGAATCTTTTGCAAATGTTTTTGGATCATGATTCTCTGAGACTTGAGCCAAAAGAGAGGAGGCTCACTAGCAGTGTGAACATGTAAGACGCTAATTTGAAGGATCACCAACAAGATCATCAGTGGCTTCATGTTATACGAACCCATCTAGGAAGCTATGGTGCTAGTGTAGGTTCATGTTCAATGGACCCAATTGGAGGAAGATGAGCAGGGAGAGGTGGATTTTCATCCTCACTACCATCATTTGAAGAAGAAACTAAAATAGGAACACAAGCATAAAAGTTGGGAATAGAAGATGGCTTGAAGGTTGAAGATGACACAAATGTCGAATTAGACTTGGAAGCCAAGAGACCTTAATCAAATGTAACATCTCTCCTAATAATAATTTCAATGGAATGAGATTGAAGGAGTTTATAACTTTTTACATCTTTAGAGTATCCAACAAAAATGCACTTCTTAATCTTAGGTTGTAATGCTTTCCTTTTCACATCAAGAATGTGAGCCCATGCTTCACTATCAAACACATGAAAGTGACTTACATTTGGTTTAATTTTACTTCATGATTTTTCTAGTGTTGTGTCTTTTAAAGCCTCTATGGGAGTGTGATTTACTATGCAATTTACACAATTAATGGTTTTTTCAAAAAAATGAGGACTTAATCCCTTAGATTGGATCATACAATTTATAAATTCTTTTAAAGTGTGATTCTTTATCTCAACAACACCATTTTGTTGTGGTGTAGATGAAACAATATGTTGCATCTAAATGCCCTGTGTAGTGCAGTAAGTTGTAAATTTCTTGTTAACATATTTGTCGCCATTATCTGTTCTTAACTTCTAAAGTTGTCCAGATTGTTTTTCTACAAGGATCTTGAAGGCTAAAAACATGTAAAAAACTTCACTCTTAAGATTTTAAGAAATAAGTGCAAGTGCATTTGGAGAAGTCATCAATGAAAGTTAAAAAGTACTCAAACCCATAGAAAGAAGCAAAGGGAAGTAGACCACACAAATCACTATGAATACACTGCAAGGGGGGCAAGGTGTGTCAAGAGGCAAGTTTTCCAAAATTGTCCCAATGATATTTGTTGAAAACAACCAAGGCAAACACCATCTCTACAAGAAATGAGAGGAAGACTAGTCATCGTATTATGATTACATAGTTGTTGCAATGAGATAGTTTAGATGACCAAATCACTCATGCCAAAGTTTGTTCAAGTCATAGCTATGAACAATAAAAATCAGTGGAAGAGAGGATAACAGAAATTTGTCAAATCTGTACAACTTGGAAATATCATCAACAATTCTAATTGCTAAGACATGCTTAAGATATTTTAAATCCTTGATTACAACTTGGCGAGCTGAAAATTCTATTGTTTTACTTTCACTTGAATGAGTTATTTGATACACTAATAGAAGGTTGTAGGAAAGACTTGGAACTCAAAATACAACACTAAAATGGCCATCATCTAGTTGAACTCTTTTAGACCCTACAATATTAAGAGATCTAACATCACCAATAAATATTTGTTTGGTGTTACATTCAGTAGGAGTATAAAATATGGTTTTATCCTTAGCTATAACATGCTCCATAATCAATAAGCCATTCATTAGAAGAAGTAGATGTTGCATTGAAGGAAAATTTGAAAGTAGAAAGTGCATGTCCATGAAAGAAGAGTTAGAARAATGCTCAAGAYTGATGTTGCGCTTCCTCGTTGTTGCTTCTAAAGCTTCCATTTCCTTGAAACACTTTGCATGATCATTTCACCCACAAAAACTACAATGTCTCTTAGTGTTTTTGTCTTTCAAAKTTTATTTGTTTATCACCATTGTGAGTAGAGATTGGGTGAGAGGGTTTTAGATCCTTGTTTTGTTAGTTGCAATGATTTTGTTTCTTCAGAKGTTTGGTTTTATCCTTTTGTTGTGCCACTAACGCTTTATTAGATGTACTTACAGTGTTGATCACTCCAAGATGTGTTAGCTTATCTTGCTCTCTAATCAAATAATCACAAAAAGATTCAAGAAAKAACATTTTGTAAGTAGCCCCTTGATTAATAAGAGCTTCTCTAGTGGAGTGAAAAACATATACAACAGAAAAAAAAGGTAGTGCCAAGCTTAGCAAGAATAACATATATAAGTTGGTCATCTATCTTAATTATTTTACATTTTGCAAGTAAAGTATTAGTGTTTTGAACTTAGATAGACAATATTCAATACAAGAAAAATCACTGGGATTTAAAACAATCAATTGATTTTCGAATTGGTGGGCTCAAATCTCATTGTGTTTATCCAACATAGTTTCCAATTTTTTCAATGTTGCATATGGGGTCTCAATTCCTTGAAGGTGAAATTGAAGATAATTGGAGATGGACATTCCAATTAATCCACGTGCTTTGTCATTTTTATTATCCCATTTGGCTCTCATTAATGCATTAAAAGGGGAAATTTGTGTTCCCAAGTTAACCCAATAAAGTTTCGTACTTCATAAAAATCTCAAGATTTCCATGAAAAATAGTTTGAACTAGTAAGTAAGAGAACACTTAGACTAGCCATAGTACAATATGCATGTAAGATGACTTCAAAAGCAAAAAACTCGTCGTCTAGATGGAAAGCTCTCAAAATAATGGGCAGCGTAAAAAATGGCCTTGAAAATAAAGTTGGATGTCAAAGTTATGCCTTTTGAAGAAATACAGAAAAATGAACCAAGATGCTACATGGCAAGTCGAGGTTGATAAACATAGTGATGGGTGTTCAATGAGGTTGTTAAGTGAAAACAAATTCCCTTTTAATAAAAACAACTGTCTTCCCTTCTCGAACTTTCCCCATGAACTCACTTATACAAACAAGTTAATTTTATAATGTAAGTGACCCACTTTATAAATTAAGTGAGAAACATTTTTACAATAAAATTACTTTATAAATTGAAGTTGGATGTAAAAAGTAACTTAAAAAATTAACAATAAAGTTGCATTATGAATAATTCACTTTTATAATTTAAGTGAAATGCATTTTACGACAAAGTTATGTTATAATTTAAAGTTACATGATATTTTTCAAAATATAACTTAATGAAAAGAAAGATTCAAACTAAAGACCTCTAATTAATAAAGTAACTTTTAACCAATGAAGCTCATGCAAAATGCAACTTTAGATCTCAGTTAATTTATCCGAAAAATGCAACTTTTTTATTTGTTTATGGTTTGTCGAGATCGCAGGGGCACAAGGTAAAGAGCATACAGATAAAATAAAAGACTTTTTGCTTTGTTTTTTATTTGCTAAGATTGCACATGGCATATGACAAAGAACATACAAAGATTAGAAAATGAACAAACTGGAAATAAAAATAGAAACATTGAATGAAATATTAACACATAATTAAATAGATTTTAAAAAACCACAATGAAAATGTATACCTTCAAATTTCATAAAAATGGTCGTATCTCGGTCAAACTGAAACCTTTTCAAATGAAACAAAAAGGGTTTCCAACTAAAAGAAATGCTTTGGACGCACTAGAATGATTCTTTTCAACCCATAAATTCTCAAAAACAACATAATCCATATGTCCTTTAATGCATGAAGTGACACAAGCTCAGGTTCTCGATCAACAATGGGAGCAGGTCTTCATAAGAACTTTGATATCATGTTCAATAAACATGGTATTTCTACACATGTCAAATACCTTAAGGAAACCACTCACACAAACATATAAAAGATAAGTACACAATGTATTGCATGATTAAAACCCTCAAAGAAGGAAATAATGCACGGTCCCAATCAATGTGGCTATTTGAGACAGTGTATTACTGCAAAATGAAAATAATGTATATGAGTTTCTCATGATTGATTATCAACAAATGACCCTCCATGCTCTTTAAATAGAAATCATGGACCAATAGGGTGTTAAGCCACATATCAATATAGCAATTAGTATCGAGAAGAAGATGAACCGTTGTATCACTTTATGTCTACAACATAATTGTAACCACCAAATTATATAATTACAATGCATACTAAAGAAACACACTTTACTTAAAGACATTAAACTAAGTTGATCTTAACTAACTCCAAAGTGTATATATATCCTAACAAAGAAGTCACCAATTGATATTTACTTGGTTTATAGCCTCCATGTGAAGCAAGTTATCTGCATAAATGAGGATGAGAACAAGGTATATGACATTATACAGAGTCCAATTTCTCATTGCCAAGAAGTTATGAATTCAACTAGTCACGAGTCTTACTCGATTTTTATATAGAATTCTTCGAGCGAAAAAAAGTGGCAACACAAACTGTGAAAATGAAAACTCTGATTGATTTTCATTAAGGATTTTTTAAATATTTATACAAATAATATATTCAACCATTTTCCAACCAAGGATAAAGATGTTGAGAAAATCTCTCAACCAATAAACCAAGTTAAGAGAAAATATTATTGGAGAGAATTTATCATCCAACTAAGATTGAATAACCTCATAAAACTTAGAAGAGGACTACTCACATAGAGGCGAAACTTTACTTACACAATAACCAATAAACCAAGTAGAGTAAAACAAGACTATTACATACACTTGTAATACAAGTAGAATAAAACGAGACTGCGATAATAAGACCATAATAATTATCCAAAAACATTGGCCTCTAATGATTTTAGAAGAAAGGGAAAATGTTGTTGCATCTAGGGTGGAGAAATCCATCAGGATTGATGTGGAAAAAAACCTTGCGTAACAACAAGCGTATAAGTAAATTATCCTTGACAAGTCTAATGAAATAGAGACCTACAATTTGAAAGTGAAGAAACCAAACTTCGTCACATGAACCCAATAAGACAACCTTGCAAAAAGAAGTGTGTAATGCCTCAATGATGTGAATCAACAAGAGTGAACCCAAACACATTTTGAGTTTGAAGAATGCTCAAAGCCAACTAAAGTGCTCCTACCAAACAAGGTGCTAAAAGGTTATCACACCATATAAAACGATGTGATCCAAGTGATAAAGTTGCTGAAGTAAAAAGGTGGTATACCAAGTTTCCAAAGGGAATCCAACAAACCTTAACATTGTAACAAACACAAATACACAAATAAGGTCACATATCCAAAATGTATTTTTTTCAAGTGCATCACCATTTAGTGTCCACTTTTACACAATATCATATGCTATTGAGC
>SNQJ01S0010375.1:107814-124422 GCA_010110895.2 Picea sitchensis | reverse complement strand
AGAAAAAATCATTGAACGATTTCAGATGGAAATGGTCCACGTGCCCTACACATCGCAACAACAAAAACATTTAGTGAATGAAGCCAATACCACTTGAAGCAAGTCACCATTGGTCCAATTAACGTTCAACACAAACGCATCCATATTAGAGTGTGAAGCACAAAGATAGTAGGTGAAGCTTTCAAAGATAGTAAGGACATCTATGTAAAGAAAAAGTGAATGGTGATTTTTCTCTTTCTAAAAAGAACGCCTCCCTGGGAGACTTCTGGAGCTAGATCTAAAGTTTAAAAAAAATTGCTTCCATCTGGTTAGTTATGGTATTACTATCAATATTTTTGATTAAAAGAGAACATTGGAAAAATTTTGATGAAAAATAATTTGTCATAAAGTTTGCCTTACTAGTAAGTGAAATGTAATGTTTTACAGCCTGCATGAAGGAGAAATAGATTGAAGTTTTATGTTTGTATTTGGTCACACTATTGTCATTGTAAAAAAGACATCCCATATTAAAATCAAATTTTTTGGTGGTCACTTTTATCCTAAACTTGTTCTGAAATTGAATAAGGGGGTTTAAAGACATTGTCATTATATGTGGTGGTGAATTTTTCATGAAGGCTTATGTTATTGTTTGGTTTTGACATAATCACTTACAATCATCACTTAATGTAGCACACATAGAGTTCAAGGCACATAAATTCATGTCATTCAAGCATAATCAAGCACATATGATTGAACAACTCCAAGAAATCAAACCACATCAACAATGGACACATCAAGTTCATAATCAAGGTCTCAACGCTTCGACAACAAATTAAAATTCAATTCATTCAACTTTGGAATAAGAAATAATTGTAACTTACAAATAGTCTTTTTGTAAGTAGGTTGACTTTGTAATTGGGTGCATTTTCGATTGAACCTGACACCCTCTATTTTTAAATTCAAATTCTAATTGTTGTGCCTGTAAATAAATCATTTTAAAATCACAAGTTTGGGTGCATTTTTTATAGTAATCGACACCTTCAACTTGCCAGAAACAAATTCAAATGAGCGTGAGAAACAAGTGCAAGCGAGCGAGTGCAAGTGAGCCATTACAAGTGAGCGTAAATAAGTGCAAGTGAGTGAGTTCAAGAGTGCAATCAAGCATGAAGTTCAAGCATAACAATGGCTAAAATCATGAAGTTGGTTTCTTTACTAGAAACTTTATTGGAAACAACTGAGAATAGTGTAGTCATATTGACTAGTGAAACATTAAAAAATGTTATCACATGTTTGCGAGTCATGCAAACGAATATCCATTTGCTACAATCTCAATCCCAACTATTGAATGATGAAATCGAGGATCTCACAAATCAACAGTCGGTGACATGTTCTAAACTAGTTCTTAATCAAAACAACCCTCTTTTCGATGACGACGACAATGATGATGATTATGTTCAACAGTCATTGCAGGAGCCCCTTAGCAAGACAAATCCAAATGTAGATGAACATGAAGCTATTCATGAACCTACATTTCAAGAGTTTTATTTTAAGTTCAGTGAAGAAAACATTTCAATGATGCAACAATATGTAGTAGATCAACTTTCACAAATGTCAAAGAAACATGTTCATAATACTCTTTCCAAGCCCATCATCAAACCTTAAAAAGAAATCAACCACAACAAGCACAAAATAGGACTTGGATATGATAAGAAAGTTACCTTCCATATTCCCGATTATTCAAAATGAATCCACGTCATCAATGCAGGATTCCTTAAAGAAGTTTCAACTTCACCTAAAGTTTTAAATTCCCCTATTCCAGTTCAACATCATAATGCTAAATGTCAACATTGCAATCGAGTTGGTCACATGGAGAATCGGTGTTTTGATCTCCATCTTTGCCAACATTGTGGCAAGCATAACCATTCTTCAGACAAATGTTCAACACTAAAGAAACCTACAAGATAGAAGATTCAGTATGAGTCGATCGATCATTCGCAGTGGTCATCAACAACCAAGCAATTATATAAGTCTTATCGTAAAATTCAATCTCGAGTAAAGACCAATCTTGCAGCACATAGCATTTTTGTACCTAACATAAGGGTATATAAGTCCAAAGTGGTCCCCTTATGGCATATATTTTAAGCATGGCCCTCATGGAATGAGATAACATGTAGTTGTTTCTACATGCCCACTTTGCATTGTACACAAATGGAATAAGTATGGTACTCTCTCGAGCCTAGAGGGGGGAGTATAATGATGTAAATCTTGTGCATCTTGAGGGGGGGGAGTTCAAAAATCCAGTGAAGATGGTTTGTGAAACCACTTGTGGTTTCTCCTTTCAGCTGAAAAAGGGGGGAATTAATGATGGAATTGAATATGGTTGTCAGATTGAAAGTTTCAACAACAAATATGCCAAATGGGCATCAAATTTTCCATATGTGCAACTGCAGTCTGTAGATGGCAGACTTTGGCATAATTATGGTTCAATGTCTCGTAGTTGAATCATACATAGGGATGTTGATTTTGAAAGAAATGATGTGGACATTTGGTTCACCTAGATTTGACCTAGTAGAGGACAACATGATCCTTCTGCATTGTAGCTTAGCATTTTATTGAGTTGTCAAACATTTTCAGGGATGTGTCAGACTTGTATCTGATTCACTTCTCTTAGTTTTCTCTCATCATATTGGAGCTCATATTAGTGAACAAATTACAAACAATTCTGGCTCACATGATTACAATATGATATTTTCCAAATTTCTCAGCATCCATATTGGGCATTTTTTTAGGTAGTTCTTCATTGAGGCTCAACTCAAGAATTTCAGCATGAAGACTTGGAGATGATACCATTTTATGTTGCATTGTTGATATTATTGTTCATACTTATGATTGAGGAGGGGGGGGAGGCGGGGGGGGCGGGGGCTCTTACTCATATACAATCATGAATTCCGAGTAAACCACCTTTGTATATTTCACATTCTAAGATATAGTTGTTATCCTAAGTGTGTTTCTAGATTCCTATTTTTCCTCTTTCTACCTTATCTCCTGATGAGGTGTCGATGTGAGAGCATTTGAGGTGGTTTCATGTATGTATTATATATTATATCATTACAATGTGAGATAATATGGCTTGAGGCCTTTTCTGCCAAACTTCTTGTCCTAATATTGTTTGCTCAATTTCTTCACATAATTAGGGTAGCATAGGAGATTAGTATAGTAGGTATCCCACACCATCTTCAAATACTCCATTTCCATAGAAGAAATGACCTTTTGGTTGAATACTTTACCAAAAAGGCACACCATGTGATTGAACAACTCTTTTTTTTAAATTGGTGCTTTAGTATTTATAGCCAGTTTTTATTGTCAATGCAGAAAGACTAATGCCTTCTCATGAAACTCATCATAAAACAAGTTATTTCCTACCATCGCAATCACATATTACAATTAGACTTATAAAATCAACATAAAATCATTAATTTTTATAAATTCAAAATAAGTTAAGGGATTCATAATTACCATGAACTTTTAATCCCTTCAATGGGACAAGTTCTACATCCACGAGTAAAGAAATATGAATTTTCCTAGTTCTATTGACAATTACGATCGACGGGAGAGTCAGGTTAACATCTAAAGAAGTGGTATCAGAAGCACCATGAGGAGTAGAGGCACCAGTGGTAGTAGGTGTAGTAGAGGTAAGGGAACCAATAATAGGTGCAGAAGTATGGAATCCAATAGTGGGTGAAGTAGGAGTATGGACACCAACATTAGGTGCAGTAGTAGAGGCATCGAGAGTAGATGCATGCATGCTTCTCCAAATTCCTAGGGCATCCCATCTAAAGAATATCTATAAAAGAAAGCCAATTTTATGTCAGGTATAATTCATCAAAATTAAGAAATTGTATATAGTAAAGCAATTTATTTCATGAAATTTTAAAACTTCATATGATATATTGACTGATCCTTAGAAGCAAGTGATTGATTTGTTACATGTATGAAGAACTATCTTTCATCAAATCTACCAGTTCTTCTATCCATCCTTTAAATTTCTTTCTACTGGACGTGATAGGGTCAGGATCATCAAAAAATCATAATCATCACCACAACCAAGAAGGGTGGAATATTACAAACAACCAATAATTAATATAGGTTAGAAAAATAATAAACATTGATAAAAAAAAGATATAAAATTTATATTAGATTACCTACCTTGTATTGATTCTTTCACCACAATCAAACTGCAACATAAATATTGTATGTTAATTAGATAAAATATGCATAAGATAAAACTAAAGCAAATCATATTCAAGCACATTTAGTAAATAATGACAATAAATTGTAAAGCATAATTACTTCTTTCCTTAATTATATTCAAATTGTAATACAATGATGTGCCAAAATGCCATTTTTTAATAGTTCATTTGTAAAACTATTTTAGCAACATTTGTAATAGCTCGTTTGTAATTGCTCAAGAAGGAATGCAACAAATATAATAAACACACTTATTTAACATAAACCCACACACATGCAATGTTATGTTTTCATGTCTGATATAACTTTAATGAACATTCATTCACAAAAATCTAAAGCATGCACTTATTATAAACATCGACAAAGTAACTTGATTATATTCCTAAACATCAACTTCGAAACATTTACAATCAATTTCCCCACAGGTGCACCCTAGTGGCCAAGATTCTTCATCACTTGATGACTAATTCATTTCTTTGGGTTGAATGGCCAAGACAAAATGATGTCATGGGGTACCTATCATCCACTTCAACACAAGCCTTTCTATTCCTAGAATGCTCCTCTAGTTGGATATAGGAAAATAGGTGTCAAGGAGGCTAGTAAGAATTTGATTGGTGGACTTGACAGAGTTGGAAATGATGAATATATCGGTGCATCGAGCATTCAAAATCATGTTTTCCATTATACCAGTTTTATATTCCCACAGAACATGGTTGATAATAACTGTGAGGAGATTGGTTGAATTGACATAAAGATCAAAAGGAGGACAATCTTCATAACATGAATCTGATGGAACTTTATTTGTGATGTCTTGGGTGATGCCTTTCTTCTCTTTAATTTTTTTATTGCAAAATGTTTGCAAACATCGCTTGATGTGGTGGATTCGAGCTCGATTCAACCTGCAACATAAACATCAATATGTTAATTAGATAAGATGCATAAAATAAAACTATTGCAAATCATATTCAGACACAATCAATTGTATCATATAATTACCTCTTTCCTTAATTTTATTCAAATTGTAATCAATCAACAACTCCTCAATAGATATTGGTTTTACTGCACAAACCCCAACTTTATTTTCATCACGCCACTCAAAAATGCAATTGGGTTACTTATTCATGCTCCCAAGATTTGAAATATTTATAAACCTTGCAACATTTCCCAAAAACTTTGGCCATATATATTGTCCTTTATTTTAATTGGTCTATTTCATTGGGTTGTAATTCACACAAGTTCCATATCTCCACATACTCTTTAGATACTTGGATATCTATATCCAACATTTATAGTTGTATGTTGGGCCATCATACTCTATCCATTCAACTATGTTGTTCTATGGAACATTTACACCATCCATAGAAAAGAACCCTAACATATGTAAATTAGATGGAACAATCGGATATGTTCTCCTATTGATACAAAAATCAGTGTCCAACTCAAGAAGTGGGTTTGGCCCCAATTTTTCACATAATGCATATATCTCAATGGCACTTCATTGTCTCCATTGGTCTCATTGTCATAATAGCATGCCCTTCCTTCAGTGAGAAATGAATCCAAGATTTTTTTTTTAATTTTCTTTTGACATTACCACCTCTAGTGGATCTCGACGTCTTGCTTGACATTTCCCCTTTCTCTTATTCTTCAAATAATATATCATCGATATTTGAATAAATATTTGAAAAATATCTATTCAATTATCCCCGACCATACAAAATAACCAATTATCAACAATTAATATCCATCTCTATTAGTTGAATTATATCCCTAAAAACATCCCTCACTTGAAGAATTATTATCAATATAATAAATGAATTCAATAAATATACTTTATTTACATAAATTTCTTTCCATTTATAAAAATATATCGAACTTTGAATTAAATGAATAGAATTAAAGATATGGTATCCCAACCTAACATGTCAAATTTGTGACCCATAATAACTAATTTCAATATATTTATGATTTGTTTCCCTAAGTGACTACAATAAATGAGAAGTTGAAACATATCCTTTGATATGTCAAGTATATAGGAAACTCCACAAATATTTAATATGTGGCCTTATGGCCTCAAGCAAGCCCAATTACTTTAGGTTAATTCTTTAATTATAAATTGAGAGTCACAATTTATAACCATAAAGGTGAAACATACCCTTGGGGAAATGAAAATGGTCATCCTCATAAAATTAAATATTATTCCCTCCTCTTCAAAGTATCCATTGCATTATTCATTCTTTCCTAAATATATGAATATCTCACATTCAATGACAATGAAACATAGTGATCAATGTTTTCGCTACCTTGGGCACTAAGCTAGAATGTTGTATGGAGAGAGTATGGCAATGGAATATTTCTACGATTCCAATCACATACTCATGTCACTTAAGAAAATGATACTTAAAGACTAAGAATCCCAATGCTCTATCTTTCAAAATGATGTCTTAGGGTACAACTACATTTCATACTTACATTTGAATTGTACATGGCATTCCAGTACAAATATATGACAATGAGGGCATAGAAGATCCACATTACTAAAGATGCATGCTTAGATTATATAATCCATTAGACATGCCTAGTTAAACATTAAACATGCATATTTACATTATATAAAAGAAAATATATGAACATATTTTTTAATTCACTCTTGCAAAGACTAGATTTTTTTATTTTTTATTTTTGTTGATTTTAGCATATTTTGCATTTTTCCAAGCTATACATTTGAAAGGTTGGAAACTTATGCATATAAACTAAGGAGACTAAGGTCAATGTACAATTAGTGAATAATTATTATATAATTTGTTTGCATAAACTATGATGAAAACAATATGGCTTAATCACTTAGATGAATTTTTAAAAGGTTATCATATAAAATGAATAGCATGGAATAAAAGAAGAAGGGCTACGATATGACAAGTGACGAGGGAGAAAATAGGAAAGAGATATCATGTGGAAAATGAATTAGGTAAAGTTAAATTTATGTTCAGATGATCGTATCCTGCCTCCCCAAAATAAAGGTGAAATCATACCTCATGGCACATCTACACCTTATTGTGAGTTTCCTATATCATAGGCTTGTCAGGAAGGACATGACTTGGAAATTCAGTTCATATGGTGGGTTTTGATCCACTATGTCTCTCATTTAGTTATCATATTCATAGTCGATGTAGGTGGGTGATTTTGGTAGGGAAAAACTTTCAAACATAATTTTGAATTCACTCTTATAACAACTATTTTTTTTTGAGGATTTTGGTGTATTTTACATTCTTGCAAGCTATACATTTGAAGGGTTGGCAACTTATGCATATAAAACTAAGGAGCCTAAGGTCAATGCACAACTAGTAAATAATTATTATATAACTTATTTTCATAAACTATGATGAAAACAACATGACTTAATCACGTATATGAATTTATAAAAGGTTATCATATGGAATGATTGGCATGGGATAAAAGAGGCAAGCTATACATTTGAAGGGTTGGCAACTTATGCATATAAAACTAAGGAGCCTAAGGTCAATGCACAACTAGTAAATAATTATTATATAACTTATTTTCATAAACTATGATGAGAACAACATGACTTAACCACTTAAATGAATTTATAAAATTGTATCATATGGAATGATTAGCATGGGATAAAAGAGGAAGGGATATGGCATGACAAGTGAAAAGGGAGAAAATACGAAAGAGAGAAATGTCATGTACCCAATCATATTTCTTGGAAAATAAGTCAATAAATTTAAATTTGGGTTCAAAATGATGCATGTAACTCCCTTGCCTCCCCCAAATAAAGGTATAATCACTTCTCATGTATATGCCTTGAGTGGGGTTTCCTATATCCTTGACATATCAAAGGATATGTTTCAACTTCTCATTTCTTATAGTGGGTTTTGATCCACTCCATCTCTCATTTTGTTGTCATATTAATAGTTGATGTAGGTGGGTGAGATAAAGGAAAAAGTGTTCAAACATATTTTTGAATTCACTCTTGCAAATACTATATTTTTTTTAGGATTTTAGCATATTTTACATTCTAGTGAGCTATACATTTGATGGGTTGCCAATTTATTCATATGAAACTAAGGAACCTAAGGCCAATGTACAACTAGTGAATAATTAGTATATAAATTATTTGCATAAACTATGATGAAAACAACATGACTTAATCACTTAGATGAATTCATAAAAGGCTATCATATGGAATGACTAGCATGGGATAAAAGAGAAAGGGCTATGCCATGAAAAGTGACAAGGGAGAAAATAGAAAAGAGGGAAATGTCATGTACACAATCATATTCCTTTAAAAATAGGTCAAATAAAGTTAAATTTGGGTTCAAGATGATGTGTATATCTACCTTGCCTCCCCCAAATAAAGGTGTTCTCATGGAATATACAATGTCATTTAAATATATATATATGAAAAGGATTTTTTATAAGACTATGTTGAGGGTTGAATGATCTACAAGTGTTGTTAAAACAAGAGGTTAAGGTAACTAGGACTTCACTTAAATTTATTTAGGTAATCTAGATATTGTATACTTTTTGTTTGTGACAAAGGTAAAGGAGGTGTAACAATGATTTTCTCTCCTATACATGTTACCTTGGGCATTGATCCATTGATAGGTAGAATGAAATGGACAATTTCACTCTCCCATGTTGTCATCACATTGCAAGTGTTCTTTTAGTCCCATTGACCTACTTTTGTGGTCATTTGATGGAAATTAATATAATTATCTTATCTTATCTTATCTACACTAGAAAAAGGATGTAAAATGGAGTTGCATTTTACAAGCTTTTACTTTTCTTTCTAGAATTGGACATTGTTGGGCTTTACTTCATGGAACAAAGGTTGCTTTTAGTCTCATTGAGAACTCCACTTGATGATGAACGAGGCTTGCTTTAGAAAATGTGATCAAGTTTAGTTCCAAACATTGATGGCCATTAATAAAGCAAACATTATATTGTTTCATGAGTAACTTCTCAAAAAAATTGAACCAAAAGTCACTTTATTTAATACATTCTATGAAGGGTGTTCAAAAAAATCTTTGTGTTTGAGATAGAGTTAGTGGAAGTCAAAGTTAAGATATGTAATTTATACAAAATAATGGAAGTGGGATTGTGACTAGTTGAATACATATGCCAACAAAATCCCCATCATTATGTCCGATTGTACACAACATGAGGCTATAGGTCATGGATCTAGATGATTTACCCACAAAAATATGCTAACAAAAATATTGGGGTTGTAGGTCGTGGATCTGGAATATTTACCTAAAACAATTATGCCAACAACCACAAAAGATTGACTAGGGTTATACTACAAGTTCTCTAATAGACTAGGGATCATTCTCTCATTATTTTGGTTTTCAACAAATGAAAATGCATATGTAGAGGTGTAGACTCATAGATTTAGGCCTTATTGGTCGTCAGTGTAGTGGTCCCTTTCTCTTCTACCTTATTATCGATCTTTTTCTCTATTGTTCACTTGGTATAGGGGTCTATATCTCCTCTATTAGCTAGTCTACGGGTGGGGTATGTATCTCCTAGCTTCCTCTATCTTTTTTTACAAAATGTTTTATGGTCCTATGGGGCTGCGAATTGCTTCCTCTATTGTGGGGCTTGTGAAATGTGGAGACTATTTTGTTGTTTATATGAGTCAATGGATCTGATTATTTGTTGGGTATGTGTTATATTCTTTGCAAGACCAACCCCATGCATTATTTGTTTCACCAAACGCAACAGGGGGGGGTCATAGGGGGGTGGAAGCCCCCACTATCTGGGGGGTTGTAAGGGGGACAGAGCCCCCAATTTTTTTGACAATTTTTGCATCCATTTTTAGTAGTTTTCAGCACACGTTTTTCTATTTTGGTTGTTTAATGGTGCAAGGTATTCTAGCCCATGGTTTTCTAATTATGGTTAAGGAATTATGGTTGTAGTCGAATCTAGGTCAATGGATTAGGGATTTTTTGATGTCAGGTGATCTTATATATATTGTATTGTAAAAAATGAATTTGGATCTATGAATAAGAATTAGAGGTGGAGCTCTAAACAAATTGTTGGTTTTCACGGTTTGGGTTTCCGGGGTAAATCTCTATATATGTGTGTGATTGTCATTGTTTTCTTTTATGTTTTAAGAACTTGTGTGTGCATTGCACTAATGTGAAAGGTTTAAAACTTATATTATTGTGGTTTATAACATATATATTATTTATTACACACACACACAATATATTATTATATGTTATACAAAATATATTGTATAATATAATTAGTGTTTAATGATGATAACAATGACAATGACATTGATTTCGACGAGGTTGATAGTCAAATATGAATTCAAGAAGTTCAATGTATTAATGAAACACAAGGAGGATATCAAATGCAATGTCGAGGTAGAGGAAAGAATGTATCTATAATAAAATAGACCTAGTAAGGGTATCATTTCCTAAGAAATGTTTTAGGGGCAGAATCTTTGGGATTTGGCCCTAAATGAACTACTTCATATTGTAAGATAAGTCATATAGAATGAAACTTTTGATTAGGAGTTACATACAATCCAAATAATAATATTTGGCACCCCAGGGAAGGGTCTCCTCCCATAAGACATGCTTTAGGACCAAAATCTTAGGGCTTGGGCCTTAAACATTGCTTCTAAGTCACATGGGTCATGAACATGGCTTTAGACCACTAGAAAATCCATATAGGTATATAGTTTGGACCATGAGGGACTAGAAAAGGGTGTCTTCACCCAATACATTCTTTTTAGATGAAATTCGATGTCTTGAACATGAATCAACTAGCTACTTCTAAGGCACATGGGTCATCCACTGATCATAAAACTACAAGGCATATGTGTAAAGTAATGACTCTCTTTATTTGGGAGGAAAAATTATCCACATAGAAGAATTATAAATATGAATAAGTGTAGTATCACATCCCAATCAAGAATATTCTAGTAACTAGGGATTTCTTACTCTTATTCTAAATACATCTCATAATCTCGGAGGGTTCTATTAATGTTGAAATAATCTTTGTTTTGATTGCAATGGTTAGCTAATTGCTTTGATTGTAGCTTATCTCACCTAAACCTATGACCCAGGTCGATATTTTGGGGTGAAGTTATGACCCCTCTTGAAAGTCACTTCTTAATGCTCTTTGATATTTTGCCTCCAATCAAGTATCCCAAGGTGCTCTAATTGAAAAACATGTAAAGGCTTGCTCTACTTCGTTGAAATAATTGTTCCCATCAGCTATACATTTGAAATAATTGTTCTTGCATTAGATTTTAATGTTATAGGGAGTTTCATATTTAATGCTAAAGATTCATACACATTAAACTTCTTATAAAGTCATAATAAATTAATTTTATAGTGTCAACCTAGCTTATGGGAAACATGTCTTTTAGGCAATCCAAAAATGTGTCAATATTTGGACAAGTATTGAACTGAATTTATTGTAGAGGATGATGCATTTTAGAAAAAATACCTTGTGTCGATACTTTGACAAGTATTGCACTAAATTTATTATAGAGGATGATGCATTTTAAAAAAAATACCTTGAAATGACAATACTTCAAAATGAGGCCAAACAAGATGTAAAACCATCTTATTTGTCCACTTATTAAATTTGATGTATTTCAAAATTGAAACTGAGCATATGGGAGAATACATAAACAAATAGTTGTTTGTGATCACTGACTTTGTTGATACTATTGCTAGTGTAAAAGTAAGCACATTGAATCAATTCATATATTCCCTAAGAGACTAATAATTCCATATCAAAACTGTGCATAAAACTCTAGCATGGGCTTTAATTTGAATTTGGTTATGTGCTCTAGAAAGAAGAAGTTGCATATTGCATATTTCACATTGAAAAGAAGAAGTTGCACATTCATGGCATTCAAACTTTGTAGCATGTTGTCCATAATATATAATACGATCATTAGGACATGCATCAATTGTGTGATAATGCATTCCTATATCTTTCATAATGGCACGCAATTCTCGGTATGTGCAACGCAAATCATTTGATGGGGGTAGGAGAATATCACCTAACAACCTACAAGAAAAAAAAAATTAATATACTGAATAGTGGATATTAAATCTTATATATTACAATCATAAAAAATAGACAAAAACTTATATTTCTATAAAGAATTATCATGCATACCTTGGGATTTATGTCATACATGTGTTTGAAATAACATTTAGTACCTTCAAGTTGACCAACAACAAACTAGAAGAGATAATACTTGTATTTGACTCTTTGTGTAAGAGGTACACCATGGATATCTTCATAGGTTTTTGTGCCTTATCAATAAGAGACACATCATGGATATCTTCATAGATCTCATCCATGGGTGCATTCTCATCCATGGTAACAAAAGTGTCATGGATCAACCTATTTATCCCTTCATTCTCAATAATATCAATGTCATTTTCTTCCATGGGATCAACTCCAATTCTATCACCCTCACCATTTCTACTACAAATTGCACCATTACAGATTCCAAACATAGGCACTTTTCTCTTGGTAATTACAAATAAATAAATATAATTCTTATCAAAATATTAAATCATTTAAAACTTTAAATAAAGGACAAAAAAAATGTTTTCACTATCTTACCAAGGGGTGATATCTAGTTCCCCCTTCCAGGTGCCCATGCTCTAAGTAATGTTTTGTAGTTGTTGACCTAATAATTCTTCTTCTCTTTATGCCTTTGTATTTTTTGCAAGGGCAATAACATCTCCCATCACCAATATCAGGAAGTTTGGGATGATTCTGAGATGGTTTTTCACGATTGCTTGTATGCATAGAATAATTGAATTTATCAAGATCAACATTGAGAGTCAAAACCCTTTCTTCTTTGATTACATTCTCTATATAAGCCAATCGGTTGGATGCACTAATGCCCGATTTTGATTTATTTGACATTTTTTTGTTGTTTCATCGAAATATTCAACCCATTCATTAGTATACACTCAAAGAATTTCACAAATAGAGAGATCAAATGGTATTTACGAATTTTAACAGAATAATATTTCAATTATGGGTAGCAAAATTTACCTTATGTATTGAGTCACTTAATCCCAACTCTTCAAAAAACAGGGTTTCTTTCTTTCATGTGGATGTCTTTTAAAATGTGGAAAAAATCTCAAACAATAGACACATTGAAACCATAAATTAATGTCGGGAATTTTTTTTCCTTAAACATCACTTAAGTTATGTTATCATATCTAACGCCAGTTAATTGACATTTGTCGGGGGTAAAAAAAAATATAAAAAAAAAAATTTAACCTATTTTGATTAGACTTTTTCGACATTAAAAATGTGTTTTTTTTAACAAATGTGAGATATTGACCCCAAATGTAGTAGTGATCTCACTAGAGTGCATGGATAGCAAGTTGATGCAACTATTGAGTTGACTAAGCAATGACACTAAAAACTAGGTTCATGTATGTTAATCGGTGGTTTTTGACAAACCCATAATTTGTTAAAGAATAAGCTCCCCCACAAGATATGAAAAATGGTAAAAGGGCATATTAACATTGAAAGTGATTCGATAGGGAGAAGTGTCTACAAACAACATGATGGTTCCAACCAAGAATGTAACTATGATCACCCAAGTAACTTTGAATTCAACCACATGTAACAAGAATGTTTTCCTATGGAAAATAAATGATCTCAAAGTGGTGAACACCAAATTTGCAATGCTTTTTGTAGTATTGAAATTGGAAACTCTAGTGACACATTAGCAAAAACACTGCCAATGACCACATCATATATGAATCAATTGGAGAAAGAAAACCCATATAAAACTAAGAGTTGTGTAAAGGAATGGAAAAAGAACAAAACAAATACAAAATATATGGAATACAATGGTCCCGTGAGTTAATAAATTCTAAATATAAGAAGGATCTAGTCAAAACTCCTATTAAGGGATTAGTAACTAATGTACTAGAGAGAGATATTTGGACTTTGTATAAACTAAAAATTGTAGCAAAAATATAGATACAAAGGAATGTAGGAGTGCTCGATGACCCCTATGATTGGAGAGTAACTTTCACTCCATGGTAAATTTGAAAATGCGAGAAGGTAACCAAAGTTATAGTTTTGTCATTATGTCCTTTGTTTTGAGGAATAGACAAAAAAAAAAGGTTGTTTGGAAATGAAAGTTGTACAGGTTATGTAAGCATTCTATTGTAAAGACATATAAACTTTAAGATTTCTTAATTTATTTTTTTCAATGCTTTACTAAAATAAAGTATAATGATATTAGATTTTTTAAGTTTACTTCGCAAATTATTTATTAGTGGGCCTATGTGGATTCCGTCAACAAATGAATATATCCAACGCACAATATTTGAATTTCATTTAGCACGGTTTTTTACTACCATCCCCTATTAAGCATATGGTGGTGGGGAAGTTGTTAAAAGCATTTGATTAGTCCTATAATTTGTTGTTTCAGATTTTAAATAATGCAGTAGTTGGATATCATGGGAGTTTCAAAATCTTGACAACCCGTTTAGGTTGTGATTCCTAAGTGTAACAATGTAGGTCAAATTGAATAAAACTTATTTATAATCCAATGAGCAAATGATGGTGGTTAATAACTTTGATTTTTAAGATAATGTTTTCACAATCATATTGCTTTGAGCCACATGGGCACAATTGTTTGTTGTCTACTACATGAAGAGACCCACATGCAATGTCCACTAGTGAAGTCTATGACATGTGTTGGTTATACACCAACATCCCCAATACATGCTCTATGTCCCAAATGCATAATGTAGAATAGAAATTAAAATTGTATCAAGGTAAATAATGAAAATTTAAATTAGCAATAAAATTTATTGTACCTCTTAATATGAGGTGACCATTTCTTAAACTTGGAACGAGGATACCATATCTTTAGGCATCTCTTACGCTAGACCATCAACGATCTAGTAAATGAATGACTTCACACATTATTGCAAGCCCTCAAGGAAGATAATACTTAAAATAGTAGTAGCAGTTGGGTTGTATCCCTTTGATTTCAAAGGATTCATTACTTAAAAACAAAAGAAGTAAATTACCTCTTTAATCTTAATCATCAACCATACAAGAAAACATTCAATAAGAAACCATCAACATTAAGATAATGACTACACAATTATAATTCCTTGACCCACATATGCATAAGTATTTTTTGTCTATTAGAGGGAAACACAGAACCATCAACATTAACATAATGATTACACAATTCTAATGCTTTGACCCACACATGCACAAGTATTTTTTGTCTATTAGAGGGAAACACCCACATGTAATTTTCATTAGTGAGGTCTATGACATGGTTGGTTATACACTAACAATCTCCCATTGATGCTTCTCACTCCAAACACATAATGTAGAATAAAAATTACAATTGTATCAAATTAAACAATTAAACTGAAAATTACAGTTTAATTCATTACTTAATATGAAGTGACCATTTCTAAGATTACAACTACCTCTTACACTAGACACTTGAGGATCTAGTAACTGATAGACTTGGCATGTGATTGCAAGCACTCAACGAAAATGATATTTATAATAATAATAATAATAATAATTGGGTTGAGCACTTTGAAATTAAAGAATTCATTACCTAAAAAACAAAATTAGTAGATTACCTCTTTCATTTTAATCTACAAATATACAATAAATATTATTCAATAAAGATCAATCAACATTAACACATGATAACAATTGTTGCATCGCATCATAGTTTTGAGATAAATATGATAACAATTGTTGCATCGCATCATAGTTTTGAGATAAATTATTTGAAATCTCAAGTAGAATGCATTCAATGAACCATGAGTATAACAAAAGTTCAAATATCCTTGGACATGGATCACTATTATATTTCAAGTAACAAATGAGGAAGCCATGAGGGGTTAGGGCTTGGGCTTGATGGGATTTGCATATACATGTTAACAATGTTAGCATTCATTGTCTAAAAGCTATGTCTTAAAAAATGATTAAAAGAATATAATGAAGGGAAACATGACAAGTCTACAATGGAGAAAAGAACTTGGTAACTAGATCAATGACAACTAGGCATTTCATTGTTCATTTTTTAATATGCACACTATAATTTATGAGAAGACATGTTTATTGTGTACCCCAATGTTCTAGCCCAGTGTGGGCTCATCATTAGGAGAATGAGATCCTCGTTAGTTTAACTTGTATCAATCATGTTATAAGTATGGATTCCATGATATTTTTGCATCATAGATACCATGAATTAGATGCACGTTTATTTTATTTATTAATCCCATTTATGAATTGATATACTCAATACTCTAATCACCCAAGTGCTCATTTTTAAGGGTTTTTTTTTTTTTTTTTTTT
>SNQJ01S0010375.1:29749-65479 GCA_010110895.2 Picea sitchensis | reverse complement strand
TCTATTCTAGTTCTTGGGCCACATGGATGATTTTGTGCAACTTTTTTTTTTTGTTTTGAGAATAATCCATTGGAGGGGGTCAACAATGGATCTAAGGTTTATGCAGTGATTGTTCTAGGGTTTTTGTGCCACATGAGGATTCTACGGTAGGTCTCAGGAAACCCTAATTTTGTGGGTGTAGGTAGAGTTAAAGCAAGTTCTAGACTATGTTCTGGTGGTGCACGTTCTATCTTGTGGATGCATAGGATTCTTATTTAAATCCAAAGAGGTTACACAAAAAATATTAAGGGGGTGGTGGTATTGGAACAAACATTTACCCTATGCCAAACCTTGTCATCCTTTGTTTGATGCCAAGGAGGAGGTTCTTTCTAGTATGTCGGCATAGGTTAAATTACCTAATATTCCCCTATAATTCTGGTCGGATGCGGGATTGGCTACCATAGACAATGTCTTAGGAAAATTTACTTGTGCAAATGACAATTATAAATCCAGTTGTATGCACTCGGTGGCTAAAATTATGGTGGATCTGGATCCTCGCTAAGGTATTTTCGAATCCTTGGAGTTGGTAATAGGAGACCACTCTTATATACAACGACTTGATTGCGTGAACGTGTCATTTCATTGCTCCAGGTGTCATTGGGTCGAGCATGTTTTAGCAAACTATGATCTCCCATTTCAAAAGAAATTTTTGGGGCATACTAGACAAAAGTTGGATGATGTTTCTAATGCAATTTTGATTCCTCTTGGTACATGAGATGTGTAGACATCCCCTATTCACTAGGTGGAGGTTGACAAAAGTTCCTTTGGATGGAAGGTCTGTGGGTGGACTATCGAGTCAGGATTTATGGACCATCTTGGGGGATGAATTAGATATTTCTCCTTCTCAATGGAGAAAACTCGACGTGCTCTAGACACAAACCACTCTCCATCATCGAGACTCGGGTAAGATTTCCCACTCAAACTTATAAGTTTGATTTGGATTGTGTACATTCAGTGGACTTTGGGTCTTTAGATTCGTGGGTTAGTCCTAGAAGCCCACTCTGAGGGGGATATCACTAAAATTTTCTTTGAGGAAGGGAGGGTAGGGATATCATGGTATTGGGCCTTTAATGGATTTGGAATCTCGCTCCTCCCAAGCCTCTAATTTTCATAGACCTTGGTCACCTCTCTCTTCTTCTATTTTTTTAGGTTGTGATCAATATCTCTTGAGATCTAGACATCTGTCTTGATGTCAACCCTTGGGAGGTTTCAAGTGTGATGGTTTAAAAATTCGTAGTCCCTCTAAGGTGGGACACAAATCTGCACTTAAACACGCTCAAGAGAAATCCCATCATGAGGTGTCGTAAGGAAGACAAAGATTGATTTTTGGGGTCCTTAGAGCATTCAAGAGCCCGATTCTCAACAACTCATGAAAATTATGTATGTAAACATTCGTGGCCTGTGGGGAAAGGCCACAAAATTACCCCTAAAGTGTTTTGTTGATATGGATGAACCAGATGTGGTTTTTATCCAAGAATCGATGGGTCTGTGTGATGTGCTATGTGTTGATCTATTGAAGCTCTTTCTGAATTGGGTGTTCCATGGTATGGACTCTTTTGGTCACTCTCGAGGTATCATTATAGTTATATCTCCATCATGTGTACTTACAAATTGTTTATTATTAGGTTAGGTTTATGTACTGAAATATTCTACAATGAACTCGATCGCTTGTTCTTTCTTCTTAATTTATATGGGCCATACGAGGGGACAGAGTTTTCTAGAATCATCATTTTTCTCTAAAATGCCTCAAGAGTGAAAAAATCATTATTGGTGGGGGTTTGAACATAACACTAAGTCGTGGTGAGGTATGGGGTCCATCTACTCATGAAGAAAAGTTGGTGAACTCTTTTCTTGATAAATTGGAAAAGGAAGGGTCACTGATGTCGATCTTATTCTGATTAGTCCACATGGTGTAATAATAGAGGTGGAAAGGAGGGTGTTTCGAAAAGGATGGATCATTTTTTATTGTGCCAATCCTTAACTCATAATTGTGGTCTCTATCAATCGTGGGTCAGTAAGATTTGTTGCTCACACCATTTTCCTATCTTTTTGGAAATTGATAAGGTTTGTAGGAAGCTATGGTCCTCGTTTAAGTACAACCCTTCATGGGCGGAGGATGAGGAGTTTCATAACTTAATTCAAAATAATTGGAGGCATGGGTAGGAGGATGTCGAGGAGTTAGCTTTTGCTCAATTTGTAACTGCTCTTCGTGATCCAAATTTATGCAGGAACGCAACATAATACACAAATAACAATGAATACAAAGATGCAGCGGAAATAACACTTCATTTCATTAATATCAAAGAACTGAAATTTGTTTACAGACAAAATGGAAATAAACTAGCTAGGGCGTTGGTAGCTTATCTCTGAGAAGAGATGTGGTGGCTACAAGCCTCTGAACTCTGTGTTACAATGAGGCTCGAAGGTCTATACATTATTGAGAAACAATGGAAACCCTAAACATCCAATAACCTAACCCTAGGAGATGAAACACGAGAATATGGGCCCCGTCGAGGTAAATTGGTACATCAATTTCCCGGGGTCGTAACTTTTGCATACTATCTTTGTTTGACACACATGATGCATCATTAGAAAGATGTATCTGAGGAATACACTGTTGACAATGAATATCGATTCTGAAATAGACTAATATTCATCGGAGGTTTGATGCCCAAAAAAAGTCGTTTAGGGCCTCAAAACGACTCCAGAAGTTTAGGACCTGAAAAACTGCTAAAAATAGTAAATTGTGCTACAATTAAGGAAACTGAAAGAAACAATGGTGGGGGTCCAAGTGGAATAGGCAGGTGGCCACCAATATCCACATGGATCACTTCGTGTGATAAAAGAAAAGGTTACTACATGGGCTTAAGCTAAGGATATTCAACAAGATCGGAACCTTCGGAGGATAGAGATAGAACTTGAACAAATATATGAGTTGACCTTACTACTACACCTTAGGCCACCTGTCCACTCCCATGATTCTGGAAAAATGTAGAGATCTTGAAGCTACTTGAACAAAAATACTTTATGAGCAAGAGAATATCTGGGGTCTCAAAAGAAAGGCCCTATGGATTACAATTGGGGACCAAAATACCAAATACTTCCATAATTTCACCAATTATTGGAAGATCCATAATACCATCTGTGATCTACAAGATTCCAATCAAAACAAGGTTCAATATTTTTCAAATGTGGCAACTTTGGGAGTGGCTCATTTCTCAAACTTGCTTAAAGAGTCAGACCATTTGGATATGGGGAAGGTTCTCAAGCTTATTTCATACTTTCCTAGGATGATTGGCGACAACTAGAATCATGATCTATTCAGGGAGGTCATGAAACACGAATTATTGGTCATCATATCCTCTTTCAAAAGGGATAAGAATCTGGGGCCAGGCGGATGGACAACTGAATTCTATGAACATTTTTTCGATACTCTAGGGGATGATCTACTCATGGTCGTGGAAGAAATTTGATAGTCTGAAAAAACGACATGCAACATCAACTCTATGTACATCACCGTCATTCCTAAAGTGGACTATCCCAAGACATTTGATGAATTCGGTCCAATTTCTTTGTGCAAATTCTTATACAAAATCATCTCTAAGGTAATTGTTGTCTTCCTTAAGCCTATTATATCCAATGTAATTTCTTCTGAACAATTTGGGTTTTTAAAGGTTTGTGTCATCCACGAAGCTATAGGCTTGGCCCAGGAAGGATTAAATACTATTAAAACATAGAAACAACAAGTCTTAGTTTTCAAAATAGACTTGTCCAAAGCCTACGATTGGGTTTCTTGGTTATATCTTTGTTTGCTACTACTTCATACTGCATTTGGCTTCCACTTGTAAAGTGAATAATGTGTTGTGTGACCATTGTTTCCTTTGTGGTGTTAATCAATGGATCAAGTTCTTGTTTATTCAGATCAGCTCAGGGGATTCATCAAGGACTCCCATATTCCCCTTATCTATTTTTATTGATAGATAACGGTCTCAGCAGGGCTACCGGAGAAGCTAAGAGGTCAACAAGATACAAGGAGTAATGATTGATCAAACTGAACAACTCACTTACTCATTATTTGTGGATGATGTGTTTATCTTTTGTCTTTGCGTAGATTCATAAGGTCGGGTCCTTAAGGAAATCTTGGAGGAATTATGTGAGGCTACATGATTAAAAACACAAAATCTACAATTATTTTTTCCAGAGATGGATGAAGGAACATGACTAAGAATTTTGGGGATATTCAATTTCACCATAGCTTATATGAGGGAGGGATTTAAGTATTTGAGGTTCATTCTTAAACCTAATAACTATTGATCCTTGGATTGGAAATGGCTCTTGCTGCAGATCGAGAAAAAAATCAATTGTTGGTGCAAACATTGGTTGTACCATGGTGGTAGGTTGATATTGATAAAATCTATGCTTAAGCCCATTCTTGCTTATTGACACCTGTTGGAACTTATACCAAAGGTATTCTTAATTGCATCAAGAAAGTATGTTTCAATTACTTATGGAAGTGCCACGTTTAGTACTTGGGTTCACACTTAGAGAAATTTGGAAATCCATTTGAAAGCCCAAGTCTTGTGGGGAATAGGATTTAAAAGATGTATGGATTTTTAGGAAGGACTTGGCAGTGAAATTTCTTTGGGTTGTCATGACCAAGGATCGTCTTTGGTGAAGAAGTTTGATTGACAAGTACATTTCCCCATATAATATACTAGATTGGATTAGGAATAGAAGGAAAAGTACTCATAATGTCTCTAAGCAATGGAGGGCTCTCACACTTTCCTTTCCAATCATTGGGAATTACCTAGCTTGGAAGGTTGGTTCAGGCGAAATGGTTCGGGTGGGGAAGGATGTTATTTCTGGGTGTAATGTTAATGTCTTCTTACCAAATGATATAGTGGCTTAGCATCAGGCTATGGGTTGGCGTACACTAAATCAGATTAGTGATGCAACCCATATGACTATTTGGGCTCATGGTTGGCTATCTTCCATTGACCTTGCTTTGGACAAGAGATGACATAATCATTGGTCACTCTTCACATCTGAATTAAAAAATGCTCATGTTCGATTGTTTGAGCTGGAGAATGAGATTGTCTAGGCCTACAATAATTCCATGGGATAGTATTCGGCCAAACTTGGATATCTCGCATCAAAGGATATGGGAGATCCTCTACATCTCTGGCGGTACTCAAAATTATGGAAGATCAGGGAACCTTTGAAGGGACTCCTTTTCTTTTGGTTTGTGTTGAAGGGGAAGGTCTTGACATGGGAAAAATTACAGCTCATGAAAAAACATGGGTCGGGATTATGTTACCTTTGCAAGTGTAATGTTGAGACCATCGAGTATATATCCCTCAACTGTCCTTTTTTGCGGAAAGTGTGAGCTAAAATAGAGAGATTGTTGGGAGTTTTTCATTCATGGGATAAGGGCACCATTTTCGATTGCTTCTAAGAATATTTTTCTCGGCCTAAATTAAAATATTTAAGGGTATTTATCATATTGACCGTGTGGGGGATTTTGTTGGCTATCAATGCCAGTCTCTTCGAAGATAAGAGATATCCCACCATTAAGGTATCACAACAATCAATTGCACTTCTCAACGATTACAAGTTTGTTCTAAAGGTGAAGGAGGCTTAGATGGATTCAACATTGGTGGTTAATAGAACAATGGTTTGGAGTTGCTTTGATGGGGCATGCCAAGGCCCTCGACGTTTAGTGGTTATGGGTATCATTCTTAATTTATCTAAAACCCATTCGATTTCGGTCAAAGTAAACATGGGTCAATGGACCAATAATATGGGTGAGTTTAAAGCTTTATTTTTTCTACTCAAAATTGTCTTGCACGGGAATGTAATCGACTTACAGGTCTTCGGGGACTCAAAATTGACAATTTATTGGATGAATAGAGTGAACCAAACCATGAATTTTTGGCTTCTTTAGATGGTGCTTCAACTCCAAGATATTGCTTCCTTGTTTCACCGTATATCTTTTACACATATTCGTAGAGGATTGAATGCTAATGTCGATGCTCTTTCCAAAGATTCTTTAATTTTTCATGATGCTCATTTTGTCTTAGAAGAATTCTTGGATGGAGATTTATTCTCTAGGCGAGAAGGTTTATTCAATGATTTGTAAATTCGATGCTTTCCAGCTCTACTTTTTTACTCTTTATGACTAGTAGTGTTTTGGCACGGGTATTGAAAATAATTGTTTTTATTTTTGGTGATTCGATTCTTGGCTTTTTTCAAGATGGTGGTTGCACCTTTCATAGTTGGGATTTCTTCCCAACCATTTTTTTGTATTATGCAATATTACATGTTAGGATTGTACCTTCAATTTTCTCAATAGAAGATACAATATATATATATATATATATATATATATGGTGCATCCAAGCATAGAAGATATAGGCATTGCATTTTATATCTCACTCTTTTTCATAGAGAAATGTACATATCTTTCACACAATAATACAAACATTGTACGATCTAATTTGCCTTGAGCACATCTATTTCATTTTATTCATGCTTCTTCTTCTCATAACTTGATCAGTGACACATTGTTAAAGCTGTCCAACAAATTACATTCATAATCTCGATTAGTGGTATAAGAGCTAGAAAATACTCTTATACATTTCAGTGATAAAATATTGGCACCTATGTCATACATTGAAAGCAACATAGTTGGCTTGAACATTTGTTCCTCCTCCTGTCACAACAAACATGTGTTTTTCACTTGCATCTTAGTGGTAATGACCATGTATGACCATAGATGCAATTGGATCTCTCTCACTCTTCCTCTTCTTTATGGTATTTATGCAGAACATTCGCTTCATCCCGAGTCATAAACAGTCCTCATACAATTGGACCATTACAATAATACCCTTTCTTTCTTAGTCATACACTACATTCACATAGTTGGATTGTTACAGAAAATTTCCTACCCAAATACAGAAGAGCACCTCAACTACATCTAGAGGAAACAACACAATCTCTTTGATGGAGCATTTTATTGTGTATGCCCTCAACTGATATCGACAAGCCATAAAGAATGACTCCATCAATCTTTTAAAGGATATCACCATCACAACTTGCATTCCATGCAATAGTTCTAAAGCACCACTTGACAAAGTTGAGCTTTTCAAGGTCATTCCTAGTCTTGAGCAAATATCATTGTAGATACTCTAGTCACACTTGTCCCCTCTTTGCACTTTGTAGACCTATCCTTGAAAACACAAAAGGAAGAGAATATCAACAATGATAGCTAGAAGAACTTGATTTATGGTGCAACCGCACAACAACAAATAAGGCATGCATACTAATGAGCCCTGGGATTCTCTTTTTGCTCATTTTTTAACTATTGATTTACACACTTTAAACCTAAACATCCCACTTTTTGAACTATATCCAATATTGATTTATCATAGTTATAGCCATATCATCGTATATAGTTATTGTTTTAGAATTGCTATGTTTTTGTATGATCTAGATTGGATCAATATATAATTTGTCATCTATCTTGGTACTTTATGGTGGAAAAAATGGCAAAATTATCTTGCAGGGCCCATTTTAGAGGTAGGTCCTAGTTTGGAAATTTTGGGTTTGAAACCTTCGAGAGCCATTTTAAGGCATTAAATCACCCTTTTTGGGGTCAAACTTTGTGATTAATTCTCATAACCCCTTGTCCAGACTATTCTACACATCGATACCTTTCCAATGGTGCAAAAATCACCTCAATCGGAGCTCGTATGTGGAAGTTATGCTTCCCACAAGTTAACCTACCTTGTTGACCACCATGGTACCAAGTGGATGCCATGTCAACCCCCATTACTCACACATGTGTGCTAATCACATGTGGACTTTCAAGAATATTCTATAAGGTCCAAAACCTTATAGTAATTAAGGGTTGAGACATGCAAAAACCCAAACCCTAGATAACTATCAAGCTATGTTAAATATTGGGCCAATAGCAGGAGAAAGGATTACATTCTTTAGCATTGTTCTTGTTCCATAGTTGAGAATGTTGAAATATTGTAACTTCGAAGAATATTCTAATTATAATTGAGTTATTATCTTATATATCAAATCCTCTTTTGTGGATTGATCATGTCGGGTCTTGTATAAGACCAAATCCCCTTTTGTGGATTGGTCAAACCATATTTATATGGTGGTATTTGTGAAGTCGACCCCTAAGGTTTATATAGTGGTTTTAACCACTCTTGCAATAATTCGGCCCAGCTAAGTTAAGAGACATAACCCTATCCCTTCCTCACTAGTATTTATAAGTGAGGATGGCGCCTCATTTGTTCACTCACTCACTCACACTTCTAGTGCGCATCTTTTGAAGGTAGTTGCAGATGCAAGAAGAAGGAGAGAGAGGCGCATGCTCAATCCTAGTCTATTCTTGATGGTTTGGTATTAAGTCTTGGCATTGTATTGGCAATCTATTATTGAGGAAGTTTTTGTTGGGTTTTCTCCCCCGTGAGGGTTTCCCAAGATAAAATGTTGTGTACCTTGTGATTGTGTTTCTTTCAGTGATCATACTTATGTTGTTGTTTTGGAAATTCTCTAGAAAATAGAAAAGAACCTAATAACAACTCTAAATTTAACATGGTATCAGAGCTTGACTTAATAGAGAATCTTTCATTGGGTATCCAAAAATGGCATTGTTGTCGTACAAGGAAATTAGGGATTTTTATTGAAGAGGAATTTCAGACTAAAAACCATCTAGAAAAGTGTGCCCTACCCTAGCGCATCATTTGACAGCTTGAGTGCACCTTTTCAATGGCCAAAGCCTCCATAAATTCAAACCCTAGTTTTGACTGGTACTAGAAAACCAAGAAACTAGAACCAGTACCAGAAGTACCAGTCCTAATTTGCGCAAGTCAAGTTTCAAGTGGTAAAACTTGGAATTTTTTAAAACAGACAGCTCCAGCCTACTCGCCTCATCCCAATACATCTCCTGGTAATTTCATATTCATTTTCTGAGCACTTTCATTTTTTGATCATTTTCCCATCTCCAGGTCAAGATGTCTGCAAACTACAAGTTTGTTGACAAGTTAGAACGTGTGGAAAAAATCCATGGTTGGAAGTACATAATTGGACTCAGTCTTGAAGAGAATGACCTTGCAAATTCATAAAAGAAAATGTACTCGAACCCGAAGAACATCCAGCTAAAGCGAAGTAAAAGAAGGATATGGTTAGGGCCAAAAGGATCATTGTAGACTCCATTAAATATCACTTGATACCTCAAGTATCTTCTGAGAATTCTCCAAAATAGATGTTTGATGCCCTAACCGAAATACAAAGATGCAAAAAGAAGAAACAATTCAAGACTATTTCTCTAGGGTTACTCATTTCAAAGAACAACTAGAAGCAATTGGAGACAACTTGGATGAAGATGAACTCATCATGAAAACTCTTAATAGTCTCACAAGACCTTGGGATGCCTTCATCCAAACCATTTGTGTAAGAAAATAAAAACTCCAATTTGATAGTATATGGGAAGAATGTGTTCAAGAAGAAGCAAGAGTAGCCAACCGAGAAGCCATACTATTAAGGGATGAAGATCAAGCCCTAGTTGCTCATGTTGAAGGAGGAAATAAAAGGTCTCATTTCCAAAAGGAGAGCCACCTTCACAAAGAATCTCACTCCCCAAAGAAATTCACCCACTTCCATAAAGAATCTCACCCTCCAAGGAGATTCTAGAAATATCATAAGGGTCAAAGAAAAGAAAAGGATTTATCCTCTTATCAATGTTATCATTTTGATAAGATGGGACACAATGCTAAGAATTATCTTGCCAGAAGGGAAGAATACAAGAAGAGAAATAACAAAATACATCATTCCCATGCAGTTGAAAATGATGAGCCACCCACGAAGTTGACTAAAGAAGAGATTGAATATTATGTTTTATTTTCCTCCCTCTCAGGATCTGTAACACCTAGAGAGGAAACTTGGCGCATAGACAGTGGTGCCTCTAAGCACATGACAGGTCAGAGGGACATTATCTCTAGCCTTACAAAAAAAGACTTTCCCTAGAAAGTTGCACTCAGAGATGATTATCAGTATCCTATCAAAGGAATGGGAGAATCCACCTACAAACTTGATTCAGGGACTCCGATGAGAATGAAGGATGTACTTTATGTACCAGGTTTGACAAAGAACTTAATTTCTATCTCAACTCTAGATAAGAAAGGTTCCAGGGTTACGTTCATAGATGGTGAAGCTCTTATGTGGCCTAAAGGAAAAACCATAGAAGATGCAATTGTTATTGGAACAGAAGAAGGTGGCTTGTATAACTTAAAAGATCACTCAGATGCAGCCTTGACTCACTCAATTGAGAGTCCTTGTGAACTTTGGCATAGAAGACTAGCTCACATCAACTACAAAGTTTTACCATATGTAAGTAAGGTAGTTACAAGTTTACCGGAATTCAAGTTTGATCATGAAGGTGTATGCAAGGGATGTGCACAAGGAAAGAACATAAATAATCCTTTCCCAAAGAGCGACAGTAAAGCAGAAGGAATCTTGGAGCTCATCCACTCAGATGTATGTGGTCCAATGCCATCAACCTCTCTAAGTGGGTATGTATACTATGTGTCATTTATTGATGATTATTCTCACAAGACTTGGGCTTATTTCTTGAAATCAAAAGATGAAGTACTCGGAAAGTTCAAGGAATTCAAAGCCTTGGTAGAAAATCTCTTCGAAAGAAAAACAAGACACTCATGTCAAATAATGGAGGAGAATACACTTCAAATGAATTTGGAAGCTTTTGCAGAGATGTCGATATTAAGAGGGAGCTCACCACTCCCTATAATCCTCAACAAAATGGTGTAGCAGAAAGAAAGAATAGAACAATAATGGAAGTAGTGAAGACTATGATCCACGATCAAGATATTCCAATGCACTTATGGGTTGAAGCAACAAGAACAAAAGTTTATGTCCAAAATAGATTATCCCATAGTGCACTTGGAGTCAAAACCCCCGAAGAAATTTTCACCGGGAAGAAGCCAAAAGTAATCCATCTAAAAATCTTTGGTTGTCCAGTGTTTGTACACATTCCGAAAGAGAGAAGAACTAAGTTGGATCCTTCAGAAAGAAGGGAATATTTGTACGATATTGTGAGGTCTCTAAGGCCTTCAAAATTTACATACCAGGTTGTCATCATATTGAGATCAGCAGAGATGTAACATTTTATGAAGATGTAACCAAGGAAATCTCGGCTTGAAGAAGTATATGAAGAAGTACCTGTAGCTCCCAGAGTTGTAGAACCGGTGAAGGAAGTTACAGTTACTCATGATGACGAGATTCCATAAGATCATGATATGGTAGAATATCAAGAACCTCCTCGGATGATGATCTCTCACAAGAGAAATCCATCTTGGGTGAGGGAACTTATTCAATATGGAGAGAAGTATGGTGCCCCAGAAGGAACCATGAGACAAAGCAAGAAACCTAATCCATTCTCCAATTATATGGCCTTGATGTCTAATCTCATAGAAAATGAACCTACTTGCTTTGAAGAATCCATTTAGAAGAAAGAATGGGTGGATGCCATGACATAAGAATATCAATCCATTATAAATAATGATGTATGTGAAATAGTTCCCAGATCAAAGAACAAAGATGTGGTATCTTCCAAATGGATATACAAGATAAAACATCTTGCAGACAGAAGTATTGAAAAACATAAAGCAAGATTTGTAGCTCGTGGTTTTTCTCAAAAGGAAGGCATTGATTATGAAGAGACATTTGCTCCTGTATCTAGATACACTTATATCCGAACCATCATAGCTCTTGCAACCAAAATGAAGTGGAAGTTACACCAGATGGTTGTGAAAACAACCTTCTTAAATGGTGTTATTGAAGAAGAAGTGTATATAGAACAACCACAAGGGTTTGAAGTTGAAGAAATAAAGACTCATGTCTGCAGGTTGAAGAAAGCTCTGTACGGGTTGAAGCAAGCTCCTAGAGCTTAGTATGGCAGAATTGATAGTTTCCTGACGAGCTTGGGATTTACCAAGAGTAAAGTTGATTCTAACCTTTACTTCAAGGATATGAATGATGAGCCAGTTATATTTCTATTGTATGTGGATGAATTATTCTTAACATGAGAAGAAAAGCTCATCACAGATTGTAAGAAGAAGCTCGCTGCAGAGTTTGAGATGAAAGACATAGGCTTGATGCATTATTTCTTAGGTCATGAAGTTTGGCAGAGCCTAGAGAAGATCTTCCTTAACCAAGGGAAGTATGCAGTTGAAATATTGAAGAGATTTGACATGTTGGAATGTAAATCCATGAACACACCCATGGAAACAAAGTTGAAGCTCTTGGTTGATACTTCGTCAGAATTGGTTGATGCTACACTATATAGACATATTATTGGTTCGTTGATGTATCTAACGAATATAGGGCCAGATATATGCTTTGTTGTGAACACCTTGAGTCAGTATCTGGTAGAGCCCAGACATGTTCACCTTGTAGATGCAAAGCATGTGATGAGATACCTTAAGGGTACGTTGGATTATGGCCTCTGTTATACTGGAGATCATGACTTCAGACTGTATGGTTATACTGATTCAAATTGGGCTGGAAGTGTTTATGATAGAAAGAGCACTTCAGGATGTTGTTTCAGCCTAGGGTCAGCTATGACTTCATGGTAGAGCAGGAAGCAATCCAGTATTTCTCTCAACACGACAGAAGCGGAATACATTGCAAGATGTTCCGCCAGTTGTGAAGCCATATGGATTCGGAAGTTTTTGATAGGTCTATTCGATATGGATATGGAAGCCATCATGATTCTATGTGATAACTAGAGTTGCATAAAGATGACGAAGAACCCAATGTTCCATGATAGGTCGAAGCACATAGAGATCCGGTATCACTACATTTGTCATATGGTGCAGAGGGGATTTGTAAAGCTCCAATATGTTAGCACAGATGAGCATGTTGCAGGTGTGTTGACAAAGCCTCTATCTCGTGTAAATTTTGATTACTTCCGAGACAATCTTGGTGTTGTCTGAAAGGACCTCCCTTGAAAGGAGGAGTGATGTAAATGATACTATGGTATCCTGACCAACAACGGGTAGCTCCGTTAGGATTTTATATCCTAGGGGATTGATCATACCTGGAAAGATCTCGAAGGTCCGGTAAGGACGGTCTATCAGAGTACATGTGCACGTATATACCAGTTGTGGTCAGTAGTGGTAGCTCCATTAGGATTTTATATCCTAGGGAATGTTTTGATTCCTGGGCAGATCCCGAAGGTCCGGTAAGGACGGTCTGTCAGAGTACCACGTGGAAACTTCGTTAGGATTTTTATATCCTAGGGAATATTATGATTCTCAGGTAGATCTCGAAGGTTCGGTAAGAGCGATATGTCAGAGTACCACAAAATGTTGTTGTTGCACCTGCCTCATTCTGTTTCCATATGATGATAATGTTGTTATCCCAACCTCGTGTTGATGATGTTGTTGTTTCAACCTCGTGTTGTTGTTGATGATGTTGTATCATCCTTATGTTGTTGATGATGTTGTATCAACCTTGTGCTATTGATGATGTTGTATCAGCCTTGTGTTGTTGATCATGTTGTTGTATTAGCCTCATGTTGTTGATGATGGTGTACCAGCCTCGGGTTGGTGATATTGTTTCTTTAGTGTTATGTTAATTGATGTTGATGTATATGATGATGATGATGCTACTCTAGCCCCATGTTGTGAATGATGATGTTACTGATGATTTGTAGATATGTTAGTCAGTGTTCCAGATGTTGATGATGTTGCTTCCCTCTCTCTCTCCTGATGATGTTGTATTGGGTTATGTCGGTATAATACCCTACTCGTTAAGGGGGAGTGTTGAAATATTGTAACTTCGAAGAATATTCTAATTTTAATTGAGTTATTATCTTATAGATCAAATCCCCTTTTGTGGATTGATCATGTCGGGTCTTGTATAACACCAAATCCCCTTTTGTGGATTGGTCAAACCATATTTATATGGTGGTATTTGTGAAGTCGGACCCTAGGGTTTATATAGTGATTTTAACCACTCTTGGAAGAGGTCGACCCAGCTAAGTGAAGAGACATAAACCTATCCCTTCCTCACTAGTATTTATAAATAAGGATGGCGCCTCATTTGTTCACCCACTCACTCACACTTCTAGTGCGCATCTTTTGAAGGTAGTTGCAGTTGCAAGAAGAAGGAGAGAGAGGTGCATGCTTAGTCCTAGTCTATTCTTGGTGGTTTGGTCTTAAGTCTTGGCATTGTATTGGCAATCTATTATTGAGGAAGTTTTTGTTGGGTTTTCTCCCCCATGAGGGTTTCCCGGGATAAAATGTTGTGTACCTTGTGATTGTGTTTCTTTCAGTGATCCTACTTATGTTGTTGTTTTGGAAATGCTCTAGAAAATAGAAAATAACCTAACAACAATTCTAAATTTAACAGAGAAGAGCATCTAGGAGTCGGATTTGAGAGAATAACATAGGAGTAAGAAGATTTTGTAATGGCCATTTAGGCCACATTGTCAAAGGAAACTCCATAGTGAGTGCCTATTTCTTTGCATTTTCATTTTCATAACTAAAGAAAAGAAAGCATAGCATAGGCCTGTTCCAGGTGGATATTGGTGGCCACCCATCTATTCCAACTGGCTCCTCTTGTCCGTTTTTTGGTTCAACATGTTCTTATGTACTTCTTTGTAATTGTGGGTTCTACACTTTTGGGGATGTCTGAAGCCCTACACATATTCCAGGTGGATACTTGTGGCCTCTCACCTAATCCAACTAGCTTATTTTGTATGTTTTCATGTCAGCACATCTTGTTGTACTTCCAGGGTCGTTTTGGAGCCCTAAAGAGTGTTTTTTTGGCTTGCCACAGTCAAATTGTAGTTGGAGTCAGATTTTTATCACGTAATGTGTAGTTCTCTGAAAGACCTTTCCAATGGGCTATCACGCGCCTAAAACGGAGGTCGTATGCAAAAGTTACGACCCCGGGAAGTTGAGGTACCAACTTACCCATAGGGGCCCACATGACTTTTGGCATTTCACCTCCTAGGGTTAGGTTTTTGGATGTTTGTGGTTTTGGCATTCATGAGTAATATCAAAAATTCCTCTAGAGCCTCATGTAATCATTCTACTCAGACGAATGTGCATAGAAGCCACATCTCTTCTCAAAGATAGCTACCACCATTCAAGCAAGTGTTTCAATTCTGCAGTTTTATAGTTTCATCCTATTTCATTTATTCAATAGAAGTTATTGTTCACTGGATATTTGTGTTGTTCTTCATATGTCTGTTAATCAGTTCATTACGCTCCTAAATCCGGATCAGTGATATCAGAGTGGTCTGCTCTTCATTTATTTTTCTTTGTGCATGTCCCTGACAAGATTTGGGTACAAGAAGTTGGGACTCAAACCAATCGATCCATTACAAGATCGGTCAAGCTGAGCCTGACAACAACCCATGGGGGATGAAAATAAAGATGATGGAGCAGGAGATCCTATTAAAATGTTGCTCAAGGAAGCCCTTGCGCGACAAAGGAACAAAATGATGGACAACTTTGCACAGATCCTCCAATGGTTGCCCACAGGAGAAGCATCTTCATCAAGTGGCTATGCAACCCCCTTCAAAGTACATGTAAATTTTGATATTCCGTTATTTGAAGGACTGATAGATGCAGATGCTATAGATAAATGGTTGAATCTACTCAAAGGGTATTTTTCGGTCCATAATTTTTCCGACAGGGAAAATATTACTTTTGCACTCCTCAAGGTCATCCCCCATGTTAAGGACTGGTGGGATACTTACTCTGAGAAAAGGGTCGTAGAGGAATCTGCAATATTTGTGGTTTCCCCTACATGGGATTCCTTCCGGGACGCCATTAAAGAACAATACTACCATGTTGGAAGCTACGAGGACCAGTACACCAAATGGACCACCCTTCGTCAAGAAAGGGACCAGACAGTACCAGATTTCACCAATATTTTCCATACCCTGCACACCAAATTGGGTATCAAAGACTCTGAGCGACATATGGTGCTCAAATACTATGGTTGTTTGCATAGATACATTCAAACATAAATGGAGTTTCTGGACATCACCTCATTGGGTACGGCTTATAGATACACTGTCAAGATCGAGCATAAATTTAAGCAGAAGAGGAGAGAGTTTGGATATGGAAACTCCTCATAGCCGAAGCAGGGAAAAGGCGGTCCCAACCCACACAGCAAGGGACAAAGAAAAGAGGGCCACTCTCAAGACAACCAGTCCAAGTTGCAACACAAGAAGGGCAATGGGAAGACAAAGAAGGACACGAGAAAATGGTGTGAGTACCATAAAATACCTTGGCACAACATTGAAGAATGTCGCTCCAAGCAGTCACTCATGGCCGAGTTGATGGCTTATGAGTCAGAGGACGATTCTGATTCTGAATCAAATCCCGAAGGAGGGAAGTGGATTATCGATGTTGAACCCAGTGCCATTGTCGCTACCACCAAAGTTCAGTCAAGCGAACCAGAATAACTAGAGGAATGGGAACGCCTCTTTCACTCACATATGTGGGTAAAGGGGGCTTTGCTTCATTTCATTGTCGATAGCGGCTGTAAAAAGAACCTAATTTCAACAGAGGTCGTCAAGCTGGTGGACCTGCCAATGACACCGCACCCGCAACCCTACACCATCGGTTGGCTTCGCCAAGGAAGAGATATTTGTGTCAGCCAACAGTGTCATCTTCCCTATGACATCAAGCCTTTCAAAGGTGAGGTATTGTGTGATATTTCTCCCCTTGAAGTTTGTGATGTTATTTTAGGACAATCATATTTGTGGAAGCCTCATGTTGTGTATGAGTCTAGACCCCGCAGTGTTATTATTACTTTGGGTAGACAATTGTACAACATACCAGAGGTAGCGTTGCCTACTGCTATTTCTCTAATCTCTGCTAAGAAATGGAGTAAGGTCATTTCACAGACTGGGAAGTCCGTATTCTTTGTGATCCATGCTCACAATAAGCAAAAGGTCACCGCCACATCTGTGGCCTCTACATAGAGCCTCTCTTTGCAGCAAAATCAAGTGGACGGGATCATGGAAGAATACAGAGACATCTTCTCCTCACCCACCAGGGTACTGACACACTGCCAAGTCAAGCATCCAATTGATCTGACCCTCAGTGCACCTCTACCTAATGGACCAGTCTATCATCGCTCGCTAATGGAAAATGACAAAATCAGGCGTTAGATCTAAGAACTTGTTCAAAAGGGGCACATCGGACCCAGCTCCTCCCCTTGCGGAAGCTCGATTGTATTGGTGCAGAAGAAGGATGGGACTTGGTGACTCTGCATTGATTACAAAGCCTTAAACAAAATAGCCGTCAGGAACTGGTACCCAATTCCCAGGATTGATGTCCTTCTTGACCAACTCAAGGGGGCAAAGTTCTTCAACAAGATTGACCTAAAGTCTAGCTACCACTAGGTTCCCATTGAACCAACTGATGTATGGAAGACAACCTTCAAATCTAAAGAAGGTCTCTTCGAATTATTGGTCATGCCCTTTGGCTTAACAAATGCACCAACCACTTTTATGAGGTTGATGGATGATGTATTGAGACCCTTCACCAACTCTTTTGTGGTGGTATATTTGGATGACATCCTCATATTCAACAGAACTTGGGAGGACCACATGCGACATATTCAAGAGGTTTTGAGCACTATGTGGCAACACAAGCTATATGCCAACTTGGAAAAATGCTCTTTTGGCATGAAAGTGGCCCCAACTTTATCAACAAGATCCAGACTTCGCCACCACCTATTATATCTTGGGTACAGGCATGACTGTCACTGATTTTCACATTCAGGGCAAACTATTATGCCATCTGGGCCATCTCTATGTTCCTACAAGCGAGCGTGCAAATATGATTTGGGAAGCCCACTACAGTCGGATGGCAGGAAATTTTAGCGTGGAGAAAGTTTTGGTCGTTCTTCATAAACATTTTTATTGGCCAAAACTTCGACATGACGTCAACAAGTATACCATATCTTTCATTGCTTGTGTCATTGCCAAGCTAGCCATCAAGAAGCAAGGCTTATACACCCCTCTTCCTACTCCCGAGAATCCTTGGGAATCCATCTCAATGGATTACATGTCTAGCCTTATGTCCACCAAGCAAGGCAATGACTGCGTATTTATGGTCGTTGACCGGTTTTCGAAGATGGCCATCCTCAAAACCTGCAAGAAGAATATCATAACGACAGATTTTTCCAAGCTCTTCTTTGAATGAGTGTGGGTCCATTTTGGGATACCACATACCATCATCTCCAACCGGGACAACAAGTTCCTCAACACATTTTGGTCGAGTCTCTGGTCACTGTTGGACACCAAGCTCACTAAATCCACTACTTTCCACCCCAAATAGACGGTCAAACAGAGGTCATCAATTAGACGATTGTGCACATCCTACACATGTACAACTCTAAAAATTCTTGTACATGGGATGAGAGTCTCCCCTATGTTAAACATAGTTACAACATGGCTCTCCATAACTCCACTAGTCATAACCCATTTCAGGTGGGGCTAAGATTCCAACCCTTAGGTCCCATTGATGTTGCAATACCTCTTGCCACCACATAGATAGACTCTTCCCATGTTTAGTATGAGACTGAAAAAGCCACCAGATTCATTGAGCGGATTCAACACATCCACCAACAGGTCCAAGAGATTTTGTAGAAATCCAATGCTAAGTACAAGTAACACCATGATCAACACAAGATACCGCACCAGTTTCAGGTTGGAGACAAAGTTTGGTTACATTTGCAGAAGGAGCATCTCACAGGGCCCCATCCAAAGCTCTACCCACTTCGCTATGGACCTTACACTATCACCAAAGCTGTGGGTATAAATGCTTTTGAGATCAACACTCCACTCTTCCTTGGCCTACACCCAGTATTCAATGTGGACCTCCTTCAACCATATTTTCCACCATTATTGAACACCTCAAAGATCGCAGAACAACTGACACCAACAGATCTCAACCCTGATTGCATGGAACAAGCATCCACTGATCAGATAGTGGACACACAGGTCAAGGGCACTTGCCAACAAAAGATCCAACTTTATTGGGTTGTCAAGGCAAGGCAACTCCTACACCAAGGAAAGTGAATAAGTCGGGGCCAAATCCAGCATAAGTTTCCTCACCTGATGGGGGAACTAAACAGAATGGAGACCATTGCTTCTTAAGGGGGGAGGATTGATCCAGGTGGATATTGGTGACCACCCATCTATTCCAACTGACTCCTCTTGTCTGTTTTTTGGTTGAACACATTCTTCTGTACTTCTTTGTAATTGTGGGTTCTACACTTCTGGGGCTGTCTGAATCCCTACACATCTTCCAGGTGGATACTGGTGGCCTCTCACCTAATCCAACTGGCTTATTTTGTATGTTTTCATGTCAACACATCTTGTTGTACTTCCAAGGCCGTTTTGGAGCCCTAAACAATTTTTTTTGGCTCGCCACTGTAAAACTATAGATAGAATCAGAGTTTGACGACGTAATGTGTAGTTCTCTAAAAGACCTTTCAAATGGCCTATCACACACCTAAAATGGAGGTCGTATGCAAAATTTACGACCCCGGGAAGTTGAGGTACCAACTTACCCACATGGGCCCACATGACTTTTGGCATTTCACCTCCTAGGGTTAGGTTTTTGGATGTCAAGGGTTTTGGCATTCACGAGTAATATAAAAAAGGCCTCTAGAGCCTCATTGTAATCATTATGCTCAGACGGATGCGCTTAGAAGCCACATCTCTTCTCAGAGATAGCTACCACCATTCGAGCAAGTGTTTCAGTTCTGCAGTTTTATAGTTTCAACCTATTTCATTTATTCAATAGAAGATATTGTTCACTAGATATCTATGTTGTTCTTCATATCTCTGTGTTTTCAATCTATTAATCAGTTCGTTCCACTTTAGATCAAGGCCTCACCTTTGAGTTGGGTTTTCTTCCATTTTGAATTTCCCATGATACATCTTGTGTTCATTTGTGTGGATGGTGTATTCATTTGCTTGTTCTTTGTTTTTCATATTTTAGTTATTTTCATGCCAACAAATCTAATATCTAAGGAAATAAAGTTGCATAATAAAATATTTCAGTATAATATAAGATATGTTGTGACAAACTGTATCAGTGGAATATCCATGGCAGTTTACAAATCATTGCATCTTTGTGAGAAATAATGGTGGAATATTTGGTTTACATGTGTTATCTAGTTTGAATGTGTTAAGAAGTCATGATACATAATGGGTTACCAATGTTGATCATTGCTTTTATGATAAATTGTGTTTGATATTGAGTCATCCTTCTGATGCTACAACATTTCTTTTACGCAATTATTGGAAAGAACAATTAAGAGTCTTGGTAAAGAAATGTTCACTCTAAATTAGTTTAGGTTGTAGATTTCTCTCGACTCCACAAACCAAGAAACACGGAATGAACAAATTCAAAGTCCATCATGTAACATAACAAGCTTAATAAAAACACCAAGAAATTATGATTCATAGGAGCAATCAAGATTGAAGGATAATGGAGCTTGAGGATCAACCAACCAACAACTTCTTGGCACTTTTTGAACTTGCTAGAGTCCATCTCATGGATTTTTAAGGGGAATCAATTGAAGGAATTCTTGGAATTCCTTGGGACCCATTCTCAAGATTCCAAGAACTAAATTAGTTTGTCCTTTTAGCTTTCAAGGTTGCATAGCAACATTGTTGATGTAGTTCAACCTTTTCAATTAATGAAATAAACTTTTCAAAATAGATTTAGAGTTAGTGGGATTCATCAACCCTCTTTGAGTAAGGGCCAACTTGAGGAGGAGAACCAATGAATGTAACTAATGTACATACATTTATATGTTTGCATTGTGTTTAATGGTTGCATTCTCTAGCATTGTGACTTTTGAACTTGTTTACTTTCAACAACATTTGATTCCCTTCTAAGTCCATTCATTATATTTCATTAATTGCATGATTGTTTAGTTTCAACAATTATTGAATGAATAGTTGGGTTTAAATTTGTTGTTTGATTTGAACGGTTTGCTACAGAACAAGTCTTTTAATCAACGTGTAATGAATAATTGTCATGGTTTTATTGTTATTTGCTTCAAGTAGTTTGCATCTTATATTACACAACATTAAAATAACAAGTTAACTTGACACATCTTAGTAGTCAAATACCTTGTAGTTTCATACACAATGTGCAACACCTTGAAGCTAATGCACCTTGATTGATAAATTAAAGGAGCACTTAGGATTCAACAACATCTATTTTGTTGCAATTCTATTTCCGGTCACATTTTGAAGAAGTGAATGGAGAAGTTGTTGCTAAAGTTGCTAAAAATATGTATAAACCCCATACATAGGAATTTAAGGTTGGAAGAATATTCTTTGTCTACTTGGGGGTTTCTTTCCCTATTCAAAATGGAATAAGAAAGAGGAGAAAAGAAACCAATGGTCTTTTAGTTCCCCATTCAAGAAATAGAAGAGGAAGTGAGGATGACGGATATTAATCCCTCTGTCCTTCCTCACTTTCATGGGCTTACTACATAGGACCCTAATACTTTCTTAATTGAGTTTGAAGTCCTTTGTAGAACTTATGACTATAAGAATGATGCATGAAAACCCAAATTGTTTCCATCCACTTTGAATCATGATGGGAATAATATTTGTAACTAGGAGAAAATGAAGGGGGCCTTCATAACGAAACATTGGGATTATTGCAAGGCTAGAGATACTAGAGATGAGATTTTTTGGATAAAGCAGGGAGAAGACAAGTCATTGGAGGATTATGCTAAACAATTATAATTCAACTATAGGAGGTGATGCAAACCTACAATTATAATGCCAACACAAAGTCCTAATACTTTTCTAGGATTTCAATAATGCCATAATTAATAGATTATTATTTTTTATTTATGTTTTACATAAATATGATGTTTAATAGTGTTAGCGTAGAAATACATGGGACCAACATTGAACACTCACCTCTCTATGGAACTATTGTTTGATGTGATTATGGTAGGACTCAAATATGGAAGCACTTGTTTCCTAGTTTTATTGTCGGAAGTACTTTCATGCTTTGAACCACATGTTTCCAACATTTTGAATAACAAATAAGAACAATTGATACTATTGTATACAAATTAATAATGTTAGCTAAATCACCACCAATACTATGACAAATTTACTCACTTAGTTGTGGCTCCCACTGATATTTGAAATAGTTTATGAAATCAATTTGCTTAGAGAACTTTTGTAGAACTCGACAATTTGTTTGTACCATCTTTGACTAATAATGTAAAATGCATTATGTTCCCCATCAACTTGAATATAGTCTATCTCTATTTTCTTGTCACAAACATGCTTGGTCAATGTTTTCATCCAACATTGATGCACATGCCAAATGCAAAGAATTGTCAAACAATGAAAACATCACTATTGATGAACAATATTTAGGATAAAATAACATTGACCATAAATACACAATAAAATTTAGGGAATGAAAAAAATTAAGAGAACTGAACACCTTATTGGATGGATCTTTGCGAGGGCATCATCAACAAGAAAGGATGAAGGCTTCCATGTGGGTGAAGAAGACAAAAGACATTGTCGAAATGCTTGCAACCACGTTGCAAATTGTTTATCACATTGCATTTTTTGATATGACCCAAGCGATAGGAATGTCATTTTGATGTGTGTCCAAAGCAATAATGGTGTACAAAGGATACTTCCATGACACAAAATTTCATGAAATTGTATTACATAAGAATGACGTTGGCATGGTAAATAAGGCCACCAACAACCGTAATTTCATGAAATCATATTACAGAAGAATAACAATGCCCTAGGAACTAAGAGTGCGACAAACAAGCATTCCATGAATTTATATTACAGAAGATTAACACCAACCTAGTATTTAAGGCTAGTACAAACAATAATTTAATGAATTCATATTACAAAATAAAACATAGGCTTGGTAAAACAAGCATTTCAAGAATTTGTATTACAAAATAATAACCTCGACCTAGTATTTAAGGCCACTACAAAGAATACTTTCATGAATTCATATTACAAAAGAATAATGTTGCTCTAGTAAATAAGATGAGTAGGATAAAAAATACCTTGTATTTGTTTGTTTCACAAAGATGTTGTTGTGCATGTGCCTAACATCCTATTGCACTTTCCATAACATCATTATCTCTAGCATAAAAGGCTCCTAATTTAGTAGGAAGACATCCACCTCATTCCTCATCACCCAATACTAAACATTAAGGGAGTCATCCTCATGAATCCAATACCATGGATCATCAATTTTTTTTCTTTGGTTTAGGATGTCTCTTTGTGAGAGAAATGCATCCCTTCCCATTATGCACAAACTCTCTTGGTTATGTTGTGCAACAAACATATAATAATGCTTATTGTGTATCTCAATTTGAGAAACACCAACAAAAGAGATAGATCCTACCTAGTGTTTTCTACTTTCTAATGACTGCATACATTGAAGCCACCATTTTTATACAAATGTAGGATTGATGTGATTGTGGAAAGACACACCATGTTTTTCCACATGTTGAGACTAGATGTAAATGATGAGCACTAGGTACAGTCCACCAAGAATTGTTTTGAAAATGTATGCAATGGGCATCATCGCTTCATCCTCTCTCAATTCACATGCTTCTTATTTTTCAATGGATCTTTAACAATACCTTTGTAATCTTCCAGGCTGTAACAACATTGTTTCCTGAAAGCATAAAAGAATGTGTTAGATCCAAGTTTTCAAAGAATGTCAACATAATGCTATGTGCACTCCAATTTAAAATGATATAATAATGATGATGATATAATTTAAGGTGACAACCTAGCTAGATTCCAAATTGACATATGAGAACCTGTTATTTGTGAGAAAAGGGACCCCCTCCATGCAATGATTTCACTGCTTATTCTATGGAGGTGTATTATACCCCACACTATGGATTCGAACTTGTGACCTCCAAGGAGGAAGCACATGTTCTTAATCGTCATGCCCACTCAAGTGTACAAGAAAAAACATTTCCATACTACTAGTGGCATTTTCATTTCAAAACAACAATGTTGCACTATACCGATAAATATCGTCGGTAATTGTAACCCAAAACACATAATAACGTTCACTTTGAAGAAAACTTGTGGTTGGAAACAAGAAATAACATCAACTTGTAACAAGTGACAACAACAAGTGATGAATAACACTAATGTATAACAAGATCAACACATGTTTAAAATTTGGGAAACACTAAGCACAACAAATAATGTTAATATATTTCAAGTGGAATTCTCAGTTAAAATTTAACAATTTAAGAGAATACTTACATTAGATCTTGCAAGAATTGTAAAGGTTGTACATTCTCTGGATTCTTTCGATAAATGATAACTTCGTACTTGACCTTTGGTTTTTCCTTTAACACCATAAGAAGCTCCTTTTCATAATTGATATGTCTCATTTATCCTTTTTTGAATTCATTAAGACATTTAAAGGAAATAACAATTGCTTCAACCCAAATGTGCCTACATTGTAATAGCTCCCATATTTTCATGTCTGTGAAATCAAATGGACCATAAGGGAGTTCGTGTGGCATCATCTCTATGATATTTTTAGATACTAACTTGGGTAGTTTGTGACATCTCTCATTGTACTATGAATCATCCTAAGTCTATTCCAAGTGGTTAAAATGGTTGGACTTAGTTCCTCTACTTCTTGGCTAAATGGTTCTTCTATTTCTTGACTAATTTCATATGTAAGCCCATCCTCTATACAATTATGCATGTTGATAGTAACTCTATTGACTAGATTAGTGATGCAAACAAATTAGGTCTGTTGCAGCTCTATTATTCTCAAATCTTCTCAAGCGCGCGCGCACACACACACACACTCTCTCTCTCTCTCTATATTTTTTACCTTAATGAATCAAATAATAACAACATACAACCCAACAACATAGACACTCTCTAAACTTCAAACATAAACATCAATGTACTGCAAATAACTTACTACCAAACATAAAATCTCTGATCTCTCTATTGGTCTCAAATAACTACAACATTACATCCTCATGTAAACTTTGGTTTGATTACATTGAGATAACTATTGGCACGTAGGCCACATGATTGTTGTTTAGCCAATTTGCAATGCCCTCTGGCATGCACAACTCATCTAAGCGTATCTGCAATGCTCTTGTAAGTCTCAACAATGCTCATTAGCCTCCCCCTACCATTGTTGCCTACCTCTTTGGAATCTCCCTATTTTCAATTCTTTGGATTTCTTCTTTTTCCAATGCCCTTATTATTCTTTTTATGGCTCAGATCTCTGCTTTTCTTTGTTGTCTTTCTTCATGTTGTTTGATTAGTTTCCTAATCACTTGTATTTCTTCCCTGATCCACTATTTCTCTTTTTGGTTCACTCGCTTCACCACTAGCATTTTTAACCTGCTGCAATTTAACCAATCTCTCTTTGACTTCTCAACAACTTACCATCTTAAATTTGTTCACAATATGGCTTTCTATAGCCAATGGATTACCCATAGGTAACAATAATGCACCATTGCAATCTAGTGCTCCTTCGAGCACACTTAGTTCTTCTCTCGAACTAACTCAACGATGAAGTCTCCAGCTGTAAACCAAAATGATGTGGATACCTTGGGATACTATAGGTATAGATTTGGATTGACTTCAAGCAATGTTAACCCTGGTTGCTATAGGTACATACCTACACAACTCCTTATCATGGTTGCTCTGATACCAAAATGATGCAGACAACTCAAGTCTATTGCAACTCTATTATTCTCATATCTGCTCACACACACACACACACACTCTCTATAACAAGATGAAAATTATATTGACTATTTATGCCTCCTTTCTTTGGATTTCCTGTGAGCTTGGGTCCATTGTTCACTACCTAATAGTTTAAAGTTTATGATTACTTATTAATGAAAATAAGTGTTCTATTATTTCCATTAAAGCTTGGCTTGTCCCTTTGTGTCGGTACCACTCACTTCTTCATGAAACCCAGATAGATGATTGATCATCGTTCTAGCTAACAACATTTTGCAAACACCCTACCCCACATGCAATATGCTTTGTTGTCTTGCAGGCATGCCTTTCCAATAAGACTCAAAGGTGTTGATTTTGCATCATATGTGTATTCCATCCAACCTATAAGAGAATAAAGAACACAGGTTGGAAAAATATTGCTAGGACAACCATATCTCGTCGTATGCGAGGTCAATTCTCTATACATGGTGAAAGCCTATTCATTGGTGTATGCTGAAATTGAGTTCCTGAAACACCCCTTCCCACCTACGATTCGAAAAATATTTGATGGGGTTCATTATGGATGGTTAGGTACATTGTCGATATTGCCTACACCCCTTCCCACATATGTGCCCGATTGAAACTGCAACTTTCCTTCTAATCAACTTTGAAACACACCATGACTCCCTTAGAGCTACTTTTCCCGCACCAACATTCAATACCTCATACTCATGCTATGGGGACGGATGATCAATGTACATATGATGGACAAGACAAATAAGTTTCCCCATACCATGATCTCACTACACACCAACCCCTCTTACTAGAGTTATGTGGCCGAAGGTCGATGCCCTAGCCATAGAGCTCCCAAAGGTGGAACCATGAGTGGATGCCCATATCGAAGTAGTCCAACATGACATGTTTAACTAACACTAAGGATAGACAACATTTGAGACTATACAACAATCAATTTTTACATTATTTTAAAAATTTATGCATTAAAAAAAATTATGCATTACATAAGCAAAATCTTCTACGAAGTTGAGAGGAAATTATTATTATTATTATTCTTCAATTTTCATTTATCCAAAGATGTCAATTTAATAAAAAGTGTTGGATGAATTTTTTTAAGTTAGCTTATGTTCTATTAATATTTATTTGCTCTTTAATGCTTTCATTGATTGTGCACTCACGATGATAATGGAGAACCCGCTGTTGCATTAATGGTGTTAATAAAGACGTTATTGTTGTGATTGGAAACCGAGTAGTTCCTTCACTTTATCAGCCGTTATTGCATCAGTGTGATATTTTGTTGTACTTACATTTCATGTTATAATGTTGCCAAAGTTGTTTGAATTTTCCTGAGATGTCCAATATCTCTTCTCCGACGGATCTCTGTGTGCCTCTTGGCCCAAGAGCATATGATTCTCGGTTTACCCAAGACGGAGATGTTCAGAAGTACTGGACCAACTCGTTAAACCAGCATTATTTGGAACCCAAGATCACAATAAGCTAACAATCATAAGATTCCTCACGTTTTAGAAATCTACAACTATATGGCCATTCTCTCAACATCAAAGGGTATCGCGTCCAGAGAAAAGCGCAGGTTTTTCGGATGCTCTGGGCAGTGAATTTGATGCATGCCCATGTACCAGAATTAGACTTGAAAGTGTCGAACCAACTGTAGCCAAGGCCTTCCCTGCCTCCAATCATGTTTCATTGGGATGTTATGCAACAATGTGGCCCAAATGATTGACAAATCAATTTGGAGCATAAAAGCCTAGTTTCCATAAATATTCCAGTCATGTGGCATTTATGGCCATATTTCCAAGCCAGGTTCAAGACCATACAACGATCACCTGAGGGGGGTCGGGGCGCTACATCTGCAGCAGACACTGAATTTGTACTAAAATTTCCTCATGAGAGCCAGAGGTTGTCAGGATCTGCCACATCTGAGAAGATGCAAAACTCTGTTGAGAGTGAACCGAACAAAGGTGGAGCCCCTTCAGAGCCGAGGTTTGTGAAACATCTTATCTTCTGTTTTTTAAGATTTGGAGTTGGAGACTTTTTTCACGAGCATTTGTTTTTCTGGTTACAAAGTACCCCCCAATGGTAGGATATCCTCCTATACACACCTTCATAGAGAATTTGGCTTTGTAACCCAATTAGCTCCTTTCAAGCCAACCGTGCATCTCATGCAATTCTCCATCTTTGGTTGTCGATGGGAAAATAAAATCAACACCATGTTCAAAGTAAATGTGGATGGCTTGCTTAACGACCGTAAGAGAGATTTGAAATTAGCCTACCACAGTGATAGAAAGTGACAGAAAGTTCTCTGTTGCTCTTGAAGAAGTGTTTTGAGCTTTATCAATGGTTTATTTTCTAATCACTAAACACCTGTGGCTTCCATTATGTACTAAGATTATTATCATAAAAATATTTGAATGCATTTGCTTGCTTCATTTGCAGCGTAAATATCTGAGGCAAGTCATTTGTTTGAAAATAATAAGTAGTCCCTTGAGTGGAAGTGTCGGTGTTTTATGCCTGCAATGGAGTCTCTTGAGCTCGTTGGGAGTAAGCAGGTGTTATCATCTTATTAGATTGTTTATCATCATAACACACACCTCTTTTTTAAAAAGTAAATCACTGTTTTTCTTTTGGATATTTATGAGATGCTGCATGCAATGAAGAGTTCAGATGCTCATTGTATAGGTGAGTGCCCCTATTGTTTGCACTGTAGCTTTCATAATTATTTGCAGTGTGTTGATCTTAACTTATTAGAGGAATCCCCATATGTTGTTCTTTAATGAAGTGTTGTTTTTTTTTTTTTTTTTACTGAAGAATGATATCTGTGTGTAATTTTATATTTTTAATAGAAAAGGGTTTACCAACAATTTTCAAGTAAGCATTAGCTAGATAACTTATGATTTAGCAAAAGGTCAAGACATAAACATTAGCTAGATAACTTATGCTTTAACAAGGGTCAAGACACCAGAAGATGCACTTGTGAAAGTTCCACACTTGAGGATACCTACCCTTCCAAACTCACCACAACAGGCCAAATGTCTCATTGAGAACTTAAACCCGGATGGAAAAAGTAGGGAACTTACCTCCAGCAACTTGAGCTATTTCCCCTCGACCTCTATGTGTAAATTTATTAGTGAACAAAACCAGTGATCCCGAAGGACCAACCCTATTGTATTTAATAGGGCTCAATGCTTAAATAAGGTTATTTCATAAAAAGTTTAAGGATGGACATGAACCCATGATTCCTTTTTTGATGGAGATCATGAGTTATATCCAACAGAGCAGTGCATCTAGCATATCCTTTCCTCTGTGTCATACTGGATAAAGACAAAAACAATAGAAATAAAAAAAGTGTTGGATGATTTTTTGTAAGTTACCTGAGGTTCTATTAATATTTACCATAAAATTACTTGAGCGTCTCGCTGTCAAAAGACAACCTGCCTCTTAGTGTAAGGACCAAAACATAAGTGTTTACAATCTCTCAGACTGTATAGCAGCACCCTGCTTGTATAAACTAAAAGATTGAGATATAAAAAAAAAAAGAGTAGTAAGCCCGCCAAAGTTAAATAGAACTAGGAGCCCAAGAGGGCTATTCAGAGAGCGCCCAATGAAGGCATTAAATAGTGAATAAACTAAAGCAAGGAGAACTTGGAGGTCATTCCTAGGAATCTGCGTCCATTGGAGTCCCCGGGGTTCATGTCTCCTTCTCCTGGGCAAGGCCATCTTCATCCTCAGTGTCTTCATCTTTAGTCTCTGACCCCCAAATTACAACAATGAGGGTATCATATTGGTTGTCTTGCTGCTTACATGTACCGATGTAATAATATTGATGAGTACCGATATAATAATATTGATGAGTGGTAATGCAAAAATCTATATATAATATTGGTATTGTAACAAATTCACATAAATACATGTACAGACAAACAAAAGCGTATTATTAAGAAGAGTTAAACTTGGTAAAGACTTTACGATCATTTCAACTTTTTAAAATATATCAAAAATAATTTTTTATTAAACCCTCCATAAAACAATTAAATGAAAACCACACAAACACGAATCTATGATGCCACAGATTATGACGCGCACTCTCCTCAATGAGAAATGCTAGGAAGATCCCTCACACAAACACGAATCTATGATGCCACAGATTATGACGCGCACTCTCCTCAATGAGAGATGCTAGGAAGATCCCTCCCTAAGAGCAATGGAAGTAGCCTCTCTAAGCCACCGGCCTTCGTGACCACCCATTGACCCCGACCAGATTAATCAGCCACTTCAAGTTATTTTCTTCATCAACTCTGATGTGAAATAGGGCGCTGGAAAATGCCAAAAGAAACGTGGAAGGAAAGAATGTGTTTTGTGCTCTTATGAAAAAGTGGAAACAAAAAAACATTTCATTTTAGAATGTGAGGCTTTTAAAGACAACAGGGAAAATTATGCAGGTATTCTGGTAACTAGTTATTGGGATAATCTATTCAGCAAAAAGTTTGTCGAGAAGCTGGGAGCGATTATTGTAAACCGAATACAAAAGCCAGACAGAAAAGCAATCTGCCCCATAGCCTATTTTTAGCCTAGTGGACATTAAAAATACTTTCTTTCTTTCTTTCAATTCTCCATTATTCTCATAATTTCTCCGGTTACATTTTTGTTTATATTATGCCATGAACAACAAGTGCAACAGGCTGCGATATAGATACACCGAGTTTCCTTTGCTTTTGAGGTTTCTCGTTCCTCTCAGAGGGTGTGTGAGTGTTTTAGCCCGTTTCTATAATTAAAATATGTCATTTCAAAAAAAACTAAATTTATTTTGAATAACATTTTTTAGTGTATAGTGGAGGTTTTGCGTTCGTAGAGATTGTCCTAACAAGTTTAACCGTATGCCAAATCACTTCTGCCAAAAAAACGGATGGGAAGATCCATTGGGTTTGTAACCCCGTAGCTATCAATTAACTTACCAAAAGAATTAAAAATGGTTTCATAACTACACATTTGGAAAAATTAAAAAAGAAAATAAAAAAAAGAGTCTTATTTTATAGGTCAATGGTAACTTACCAAAAGAATTAAAAATGGTTTCATAACTACACATTTGGAAAAATAAGAAAAAAAAATAAAAAAAAAGAGTCTTATTTCATAGGTCAATGGTAACTTTTTTTCCACGGGAAAGTTACTCTTTATATTCAACAAAATATAATAATTTACATATTAGCGTCTAATACAAAGAACAAAGACCTGTTTGCATATCAACGGTCAATTACACAGAACAAAGGTATCGTCGAATGGACAAAATCCGGGAATTTACATATCAGTATCCAATCAGATTGTGATCCGTCCTGGGATATCGCCGAATGGACAAAAATCTGTTGCCAAAAGATCCAATATCCTGTTGTCTTCCACTTCAGATTTTGAGCAAAGTTGGGGGGCCCTCGTTGCCATCCTCCCATCTGGAGAAAGTCATGAAACCGAGAGGACGAGATAAAGCCAATTTTGATAGATGGTCCGCGATAGCATTGTCTTCTCTGTAGATATGGGAGGCAGAGAGGCTCTTGAGTAGTCTTATGGCTTCGATAGTTCTCTCTTTCCAGCATTCCAGAGTTGCTGATCGGAGGTCAGCCTTGTCATTTATCTAGTCGATAATGACTTTTGAGTCTCCGAGAAGTATCATCACATCGATGTTTAGCCTTTGAGCCAGGATAAGGGAAGCCCACGCCCCCAGTAGTTCGGCCTTGCTGTTGGTTCCTTGTCCGCCATTCAGAGTCCATCTGTAAGAAGTGTGGACGTTGATGAAGATGTGGCCCCCCGCCTCACAAAGAGATCCATCTAGCTGAGCTGCTCCGTCAAACCAGGCGATGGCTTTGTCAAAAGGAAGAGTTGTAATAGATTTGCGGTTTGTCTGAGCAGTGGTGGGAGAAGGTCGGTCAACTGCATTAAGAATGAGGTTTGTCGCCAAGTAAATCGAAGGGGGTTTATAATCAAAGATGGCGACATTTCTTGCCAACCAGACGTTCCAACAAATTGTGGCTGGCAGCAATGGGTAGATCTGGTGTCTTGAGCACCAAGAACTGAAGCAGGAGAACGTCGAGGGTCCAAGCCACTGTTTAGAAAGTTTTAGAGACGCTGTGACATGGTGCCAAACTTGCCGGAAAAAAAAGGCAGCTCACGAAGAGGTGGTGTGAAGTTTCATTGTCCTCCTTGCACAAAATACATTGATTTGGTCCTGACCAGCCACGTCTCTGTAGGATATCCCAGACAAGGATTTTGTTCTCCGTCAAAAGCCAAGTGAATAATTTGAGTTTCAGAGGACAGTTCCACTTCCACAGCCGAGTGTGCCAAGTCCGATCGCGAGTGTGCCAGGATGCTTCTGTCAATGCTTTGTAGATGTTTCAGACATAAATGTAGCCAGATTTATTGCCCCCCGTCCAGATTAGTGTGTCAGGTCTATCCTGTAGGCGGATGCCGGCTTCAATAAGATGATGTGTGTAACTGTTCCATTCGACTGTGAGCTCGCTGTCTAGATTCAACGAGGAGCTAGTAACCCAGAAGCAACACTCTTGGCGAGGTCAATGGTACCTTACCAAAAGAATTAAAAATGGTTTCATAACTACAGATTTGGAAAAATAAGAAAAGAAAATAAAAATAGAGAGTGTTATTTCATAGGTCAATGGTAACTTACCAAAAGAATTAAAAATGGTTTCATAACTACACATTTAGAAAAATAAGAAAAGAAAATAAAAAAATAGTCTTATTTGTTATAAAATTATTTTATCAATAGAGTTGTACCTTATAAGAAAGTGACACTCATATCATATATAGTCACGTCAAAATTAATTTCAAACCTCGAATGAAGTGAAAGTTGCAATAACACTATCAATTTATTAACCAATGAGAGGTCATAAAATATCAATTTTGTTATATTGAAAAATAATTTTTTTTATTTGTTATGTTTAACATTAAAATTTATACACATTTTTTTAAGTCAACATAAAACTAATATGAAAATCAACGCTAACTCATTGCTATATGCTACCTCCTATATACTACCTCCCGCAGTATAATAAAATAATAAACTACAAATACATTAATATGGTTTTGATGTTTACCTAGGTGGCGTTCTGTAAGGTTTCGGAACGCCATTGAAGAAAACTTCAAAGTCTATATTGAACCGGTTATTATTCTCATCTTCAGTCGGGTGGGGGATATCTGGTATATCAATACCTTCGTTAATCCATCCATATTGCTCCAATGGCAATGGTGGTCGTCCTCCTCGTCATGAGGTTAATGGCTATGCTAGCAGTTCCTTCTTGTATTTACCTTGCAAAGGCTGAGGAATGGGATTGGATCGGCCGCTTGGAAGACATGGACGGATCCGAATTCAAGGATTCAATCTACCCAATTATCCAAATGGCCGCCAACGCCTACAGGTTTCCTTCTTCGATCCCAATTACCGGTTGGAGCCCTGCTTCCCTCGTCCCTCCACTGGCTCCTCCCGGAGGCGGTGCCTACGCCTTTGCCTACTACCATCCTGACAACAACATCATCATTGCATTCCGTGGCACCCAACTCAACGACAGACAAGACGGCCTGGCGGATCGCTGTGCAGACATGCTCCTCTGGGAAGGTCTGGAGTTCGAATCTCTGCCGTCCCAATGCTCCATCTTCACCTATTCCACCCTCGATTACTTCTCCCAGGCCCTCAACTTCACGCATCGCGTAATGGAGGCCTATCCCGGCTACCCACTTCTGCTAACGGGTCACAGCCTGGGTGCAGGGCTCGCCATATTGATATCCGCTGCGATCTCGGAGAGCTCAAGCACCATTATTCCTGTAATTGGGTTTGGGGCTCCTGCCACTAAAGAGCCGTTGCAGAAGAGATCTCTGTCCCTCAAGGCTGCAGATGAGGGCAAGGTTTTTGTCATTGCTAATGAATGGGATGAGATTATGAGGAGTCAATGGGCGGGCCAACTTGGTATTCTGTGCCTTTATCAGACAGTCGAACCCGAGGCTTGTGCAGCCTGTTTTTCTCATGGTTGCAGGAGTTCTTCATTGTTTCTAGATATCCACAGAGAAAATACAGCTGTTGAAGAAGGGCAAAGTAGTATGCATTTAGTGGATAATTGCATGACATGTTTCATGGAGACTCATATCCTGAAGCGCCTGATTGCACTAGTTGAAGAGGGAGATAAACCCATCTGCAAACAGAGAGTTGAAGCTTCTGGATTATTATATGTAGATTAGGATCGGCAAATCAATGCAGGTATGATTTATAATCAAAGTTAAATTTGTTGGAATCTGTTTCCTCTTGCTGCCTTTTCTATTTTTATTGAGCAGTGTTCGGTGGAGTGAGTCGCTGTTGATTTAGACTCTAGATGTAATTTTTTAAATATTTATTTTTATTTTTTAATTAATTTTTGGAGAATTAATTTCAGTTTTGGAGAAGAATATTATGATACTTAGCCCATTAACTTAGGAATTATAAGAGAAGAGAGTTGTCACAACAAAACTGTGTTGATTGTTCTCTTCACCAATGTGATTGCACACATACAAATACATGAAGGTGATTGCACACATACAAATACATGAAGTTTTTGTGTAAAGTTAGACAAAATACCTTATCACAATCATAACTAGTTGAGAGAATATCTCAACCACACACTAAACTAGGAGTTAATTTAGCTCTCATCCAACGACGTCTTAAAACCACTCAAGAAGGCTAGTCACGTAGAGACATTTTCTACTTGACAATAATCAATACAATAACAAACTTATATGACTAAATATAATAATATTAGCACGCAAGACAAGTATGAGTTAACAATTCTAATAGAAATAATGCCGCAGCAAATTCACAGTGCAACCTCACGAACAACTACCAATTTGATTCGAACCTTTTGTTTTTCATATACTTGCACATCATACCTTTGTCAAAAAAACAATCAGTATCTCCTTGTTCCAACTCAACAGTGTCCATTGGGCTACCTTTGTGCCAAAAACAATCAGTAATATTCTTATTCAAAGTCAACAGTGTCCATTGGGCTACCCTAGTGTGCATTGAGCTACTTCATTATAATGAATCAATTTTTTTTCCATCGTCGTGGAATTTGACAAGCCTTTTCAATTAACTAGATAGAGTTTGTAGCCTCTATTTGTTGATATTATGGTAGTTGCGGGAGGTATTTACTATTAACCTCCACGTGTAACCTTTGATAAGACTAGAATATTCCGGGAAGCAAGAGAAACCTTAAAACATTGGATAATAACTCTAGGAGACAAGTCGGCTCAAGAGAATATTTAATATTGAGTTATTAGCCTTCAAAAATAGGAGTCGGCCCAATCAAGTGAGATAGAATAGTATAAATAGAGGGTGCTAGAGGTTATTTGTAATACTCACTCTCACAACTGCATAAGACCAGTGGTGCGCAAGTTTGGAGAGGAACTGTAGCTGCAGCTGCAGTTGCTGCAACTGACATTTGGGTTTTGGCTTGGACTTTCTCTTGGTTATGGTTTGGACTTTCTGCTTGGTCTTTGGTTATTCTTGGTTGGTGCGCTAGCCTTGGAGAAAGGTGCGCTACCTTGGTTGGCTATTGGATTGCTTTTAGAAATATTCTGTCTTTCAAGGTTAAGGTGCTCGGGGGTGGCCTTTGTGCCTATGGTTGGGTGACAATATTGCTATATTGTCTACGATGAAACTGTTAATATTATGGTAGTTGCGGGAGGTATTTACCTCCACGTGTGAACCTGACGAGAATAGAAGACTCCGGGAAGCAAGAGAAACCCTAATGAGTTGGCTAATAACCCTAAAAGCCTTGTCGGCTCAAGAAGATAATTTATATTAG
>SNQJ01S0010375.1:12994-29739 GCA_010110895.2 Picea sitchensis | reverse complement strand
TCTTCGTTGACTTAGGCTTAAGTGACTTTTCCTAAGTATTTTGGCTTAATTCATCGTTTAGCCATCAATTCCTCCTTATTTCTCCATCTTGTTCCATGTTTGTGCCTGACTATAGTCTACGGGAACACATAGACTACTAAGTCCCTCCCTGCTAGCCTACTCTTGGGAACGGGCCATCACACTTAGCTTATTTATGTACACCTCCAACCATTAAGAAATGTCGTCTTCACATCCATTTGAAATAAATGCCAACCAAACATTGATGCTAAAGACATAATGTATCTGATGGAGTTATACATGGAAACAACAACAAAAGCCTCCTCATAGTCAACTCATATTTATGGGAGAACCCTCTAGCCACAAACTAAACTTTGAATTTATCTATGCTACCATCTACTACATGCTTAACCTTGCACATCCACCTAGAGCCAATCATTGATTTCCCCTCTAATCTAGGCACAATCTCCCACACATCATTCTTCATGATCCTCTACCATGGCATTTTGCCAAACTTGTCGACTTGCTATCTCCTCAAAACTAGAAGGCTATGCATTAATGATGGAAGACATCAATGTCACATAATTACAAAAATTATGGGGAGGATGACTTACTTGAATTGAACTTTTAGGGGCCCCAACTTGCTCATGTGCCTCCTATAATGTCTAAGTGAGACACCTAAGCTTTCTAGCTGAACTGGAAGGTAAAGAGGCATCCCCTACACCTCTCGATCAACCTTTGGCGTAGCAAGCTCCTCTCCCTCCTCGGTCATTGCTAGAGGTTCTTGCATCCTCGTCAAACTTGACATCTATGCTCACAACTATCTTCCGCTGAGATGGAATGTACACTTCATAAGCTTTCGAGATCTCACTATAACCCACAAAGATATCCTTCAAACTAGAAAGTTTTGACTTACTTTTCTCATCAAGGATATGAATGTCAACAAATTAACAGAAAACACGAAGATGTGCTACATGAAGCTTCAAAACTGTGAATGCCTCCTCTAATGTCTTGTCCTTCAAAACTTTGTGAGGACACCTACTTAGAATATAAGCAATTGTAAGACATACTTATACCTAGAGACACATGGGCAGATCTAGATCAGGGATCATAGATTTGGTTGTCTCTATGATGGACCTATTCTTCCTCTCCATAACCCCATTCTACTAAGGGTTGTAGGGAATTGTCAACCCCTTCTTGATTCCTACTTGCTTGCAAAATGTGTCAAACTCCTTGGAGGTATACACCCCTCCATTGTCAGACCTTAATACCTTAATCTTCTTTCCTATTTGATTTTCTACAAGTGATGTGGTAAATCCCAAGAATGATGAGATAAATCCACTCAAGCAGAGTTCAAACCAGAGGTGCAAAATAAAATCTCCAACTGTCTTTTATTAATCAAAAACCAAGCTTATATAGCTATACATCAAGAAAAAYGACTTCATAATGATAGAGATACGACTTCAACAACCATGGAAACAAACTCAAAGAAACTAAGAACTRAACATAATAATAGAGATAGTTGGAGAGATTCTCGCAACTGCTCCATGAGACTAGGAACTACTCCATGAGACTAGGAGCTACTAGAAGGCTACATAACTCTCACACTCATATTACAATATAAATGAAAAATTTAAGAGCATATAAACTCCAACTATGTATTAGGAATTTTATTCCCCATCATTCCTCCCAACCTAAGAGGCATCGGCCTCCAATACTTTCAAGATGTAGGTAAAATTTTGTTGGTATAGTCAATGTTGAAGAAACTGGATGCAAACGTGGTCCGGCGAAAACAATAGTTGCTAAAGGAGAATTTAGGTTCTTGATGTCTCATCTTGCCTTCTGATATGTGTTGACAATGTCGTGCATACTCAACTGATTGAAATGAAATACTTTAAACGTCTGAAAAGAAGCTTTAGGTGATTGTTGATGAACTAGGCAATTGTTGACGAACTAGGCGATGAACCAACGAAAAGAGAGTACCATAAGAATGTCCTCCAGAAGTGGTGTTGAGAGGCAATTGTGGTTGATGAGTGGGAAAAGCAACCGTTGATGGAGGAGCGGTATAAGAGTCCATCAGTGGAGAAACCAGATGCGGCAAAGATGGTTGCTAGATGAATGTCAAAGAATGCTTTGGAAGAACTTGTTGTGGTTGTTCCAATGTACTATGAACAAGATATTTGGAGTTATCTTTATGCAATGTGTATGTATTGTTATATGCATCATACAAATATCTTCTATCATACTAATAAGGATTTCCAAGCAAAATCCACAGCGATCCATTCCGATCACGTTGTAGGTGACCTTATCCACAAACTGGGGACCAAAGAAAATAACACCCTACATGTGTGTGTGATCTATGCAGATGACTCATTGGCCTTCCATCCAAGTGAATATGGATGAGGATGAGGGTCTATAGGTAAATGAAGCTTGTCAATAATGGCCTTCACAATCAATTTTTTCTGTAAGCCATTATCGATGATACAATCCACTGAAAAATCATGAGTAAGGTGGGCATGAGTGACAAACAAACTGTCACGCCCTCCCTTTACTACTTGATGATGCATCAACATAATGGAACCCAAATCCATATAGGATCAAAGGAATGCCCAAAACGAACTGAAATTCTCCCAACAAACAAGTTGTGACACCATACAAAGAGGTGTGATCCAAATGATGAAGTTGTTGAAGCAGAAGATACCCCAACAAAAATCTAGAGTGGAAACATTGAGCCCATGAGTAAATGCCAAAAGAAGATAAGTAAACTCCCAAAGTCGCGGATACTAAAGCATGTTTGTGAAAATACATAATGAAATGGGAAAAATCACCACTCAAAGTAGTGTTACAAAGAAGCCAAAATGTTGGTGGATGATACCAAATATGGACATCTCCAAATATTAAAAACAAATTATGGGTTCCCATAATCAAATGTAGATGTTCCTCCTTTCACTTGTAAGACTGTGAACTGGAACAATATCCCAGTTGGGAACCAACCGTACCTTTGGGCCAAACACTGATAGTAAAACAATTGAACCATTGACCATCCTATGGACATATATCCATCTACCGAGACACCTAGGTACCCAACCATGATGCTCATTGATTCTCTAGGAGAATAGTCTAAATACAGGATGTATCCAAGTCAATCTTACATTCGTTATGCACTTGCCATCTAGGGACTTATGGCACAACAAACAATCTTTTATCATGGAGCAACATGTAGCTATATTTTTATGTCAGCTACCACACCTGACAAAGTTAACTCAAAAATTATTTTCACATCGCAAAATATTGCCACGCAAGGCTAAAATATCAACAAGATAGAATGATAGAATGAAAAAAAGGATAGCCCCAAGGGTTAGGCTCAAGTGGTCTTGAGCCAGACGTGAGATCTCTCCCCCAATGATTAGTTGGGGAGGTCACGGGTTCGACTCTCTTGATCCCCTTAGGGTTAGGCCCCATAATCTGGGTTGGCGGTTTACCCCGTTTACCATCCATGAATCATGGGGAAGTACTTGGAGGGTTTTCACGAGGATTTCCTTGGAAAAAAGATAGAATGTAATAAAAGGAGCTAAGTCCTAAGGGTAGAAGCTGCAGAGACTATGGACTTCTAGTTGCAATTTTGTTTGTAGCTTTTATTACAGGTGATGAAATCAAATTCTATTGAAGACCCATTTGAGGTATAGAAGATATATTTATGTTGATGTAAGATACTTGCTCTGTTGTAGCTCGTGGAGTGAGAAAATGCTTCCTAAAACGCAAGGTATGCACGTACGCACTGTTTTACAAACCTATGAGACTTCAAACAATGATATCTCATAAACTAGGAAATGAAATGAAATTTCGTAAAATACCCATTTGAGCTAATAGAAATCCTTTAAAATGAGCTATAATATGCCCTCTGAAACGCTCTATAGAGGTCATGGCGCCTGAATAAAGTTTGTAGTCTGATTTATGAGTCGTACTGCCATAAATTGGAATTTGCAAATTGAAATTTTGAGCATATGGCTGCCAATTGAAGGTTTGCAAGCTGAAATGAAATTGTATAGCATAAGTTTTTCTATGTGCAGGCCATATAGTCGTGAATTGCACTTCTACAGGCTGAAATTCATATCTTACGGCCATGAATTTGTTGTTTGTAGTCCATACGGCCTCGAATTGAATTTTTCAAGTTGAAATCAAGTCATACGAATGCGGATCTGGGTGATACAGGTCGTGTAGCAACTGTTTGAGCCTGAGTTGAGTGTGCACGGCACGATGTGAGGGTTGAATGTCGAGCTGAGCAAACAATCATGAAGGGAAAATGTGAAAGCTCCATCGAATATGAAATGAGTCATGGACATAAAAATATGCATTTAAATCCAACTACAGAAGTTGTTGGGATATATATTCAGCAACACTATACTCTAAAACACTCAAACCAAGGCATGAATCAAAATCTCTAGATCAAATAAACAAAATGTAAGACCGATGAACCCAAATCCCAAAAGAATAAAAAATGCTATGATACCATTGATGTGGTAAATCCCAAGAATGATGAGATAAATCCACTCAAGCAAAGTTCAACACCAGAGGTGCAAAATAAAAATATTTGATTGTCTTTTATTAATCAAAAACCAAGCTTATATAGCTATACATCAAGAAAAACGACTTCATAATAATAGAGATATGACTTCAACAACCATGGAGACAAACTCCTAGAAACTAAACATAATAATAGAGATAGTTGGAGAGATTCTCGTAACTGCTCCATGAGACTAGGAACTACTCCATGAGACTAGGAGCTACTAGAAGGCTACGTAACTCTCACACTCATATTGCAATATAAATGAAAAATTCAAGAGCATATAATCTCAAACTATGTATTAGGAATTTTATTCCCTATCAACAAGAGCCTTAAACTCATGAAACTTCCTGAAGCCCTCATCCTTGGTTTAACAAAGTAAATCTAGGAGTTCCTCGAGGAATCATCAATGAAAGACACATAATAAATGTTTCCCGATAAGGAAGATGAAGGCATGGGTCTGCATACATCTAAGCGGATTAGGTCAAGAATCTCTCTTGACCTATGCTCATTGCTAGGAAAAGCAACCTTCATGTGCTTGTAGAGTGCACAACCCTTGCACACTCTTTACTTCTCATCCTTGAAGTTCGACAATCCCTACACCATGTCCTTCAAGATTGGAAACACTCCATAGTACAAGTGACCTAGGCTCTTGTGCCAAAGCTCACACAAGTTGTCACTATCATGCACTAGGGCTCTCACAAGATCCCCTTGCAACTTGTATAGACCATCCTCTCAAATACCTCTGGCCAACACTAGACCAAGATCCGAACATCTCTACTGGATGAGAATTTGCTAATCATCAAACTCAGCCATATATCTTAGATCTATCATCACTGAAACTGAAAGAAGATTTTTAATTAAGCTAGGTACATACAAAACACCAATAAGCTCTAGGATATCACTTGATGTCATCTGGAATGAGATGGATCCCACTCCTGCTACTGAATACGTGGCATCATCACCAAGTTCCACTTGCATGCTTGCCTCTTTCTCCTAAAGTTTGTTGAAGGCCCTCTTGTTAGATTTCATATGTTTGGAGACTCCACTATCCACATACCATCCAACACCAGACATTGTGTTATAGATGAAAGGCATGAGACCATGGAGAAGTGTGTCTCAAGCTTGGATGAAAGCTCATCCACTCTAGTTGATGCTTATGCACCCCTTGGAAATTGTTTTTGTTGCTATGACTTGCCTTTCCCCTTCTTTTCATGACACTAAGAAGCATAATGCCCAAACTTCTAACACTTGAAACATTTGATGTGGCTCAAGTCCTTGTTTACCTAGTTAAAGGAACATGAATCATCTTTCTTCCCTTTGTAACCCTTCCTAGTTCCTCCTTTCTTGCTCCCCTTCTTGAACTTGCCGCTTAAGGCAAGATTCTACTCCTCCTCCTCCATACTAGTGACACTCTCTAGTCTTGTCTCCTCACAGATGAAGTCCTCCCATAGCTTCTCAAAAGTGGGAAGCTTTACTCGGGCATAGACCCCATGGACAAAAGGTTACCAAGAGGAAGAGAAACCATTTAATGCGATGGGTACCAACTCTTCACCCTTGACCTCCTCTCCAATTGCTACAAGTTGATCATGGAGTTTAGTAATATTCATCAAGTAGGAAACTATGGTATCTATCTTGCTCATCCGCGTGGCTCTAATCTTATTCCACAAGATCATCTTCCAATTGATGTTCCCACTCTAATATAGAGTGAATAAAACACCAAGCATGTCCTTTCCCATGGTCTTCCTGGTGATGTGAGGGATCAAATGGTCCATCACAAAGTCAAGGATGACTCTTATTCTTGGCCATCTTCTTCTTATGCTCTAACAACAACACAAGATCAATAGGCTCTACAACTAGTTTTTCAATGAAGTCCCACAAATCATGCTCCCCCAACAACATATGTACCTAACACTTCCACGAGATGAAGTTAGAGGGGCCTTCCAATCTGTCTTCATATCTAACACTGAATGTAATCACCCCTGAAACCCCCTGACAGCTCCCTCTCACAAGTAGCAGCCCTACTATCCATACACAGATTCCTGGAAGGTTTCAGCAATTATGCTCTAATACCATGTCAAAAATCAAATCATGGTGAGCAAATTTTGTACTCTTAAAGTAACCTACAACCTATAGATTGTTAATTCTGAAAACACCTACCAAGATTTCTGCTAGGAAGTACTCTAACCTACAAACACGTGCTCTTGTAAAATAAAACAGCAAACTGATTTTTCTGGAACACTTGAAACTGCATGTAATTTTATTAAATATGAAAACAAAAGCTGAAAAACTATAGCTCAAAACTTAAACTCTCAAACGCCAAAGAGGTGTGCCCTGCTTCTCCTTGATAGACTAGGAAAGAAGAGGGATACAATGAGTGTAGAGACATGCATAATAGCACCTTGACCGACAGAAGAAAAGCCTAACCCTAGTGCACCTAGCTGCCTGGACAACCGATCCAGAATAGAACACCCTCCTAGGGATTTGCACCCTTCACTAAGCTGGAATATCCTCATGCAAGAGCGCCCCCTGCTATCTTAGGGAACTACACCCGCACTCTTTGTGCATGCAAACTAAACAAAGAAAAAACTCAGAAATAGATTGACTGCTAATTTAGAAAATCAATTAAAACGAGAAATAAATTGAAGATGGGTGCACACATGCACTTGCTTTCTCTCTCTCCTCCATAAATGCTAGTGCACCCCCCATGACTACGGTATGCACTGCAGAAAAAAGAGGCATGTTGTTGCTGTAGAAACCCTATTGTACGGCCTGCTCTGCTGAAAGGAGAAATCGACATAGCTAGAACACAGTCCAAGCCACACAGGTAAACCAATAGATAAAACTAAGACTTGTTAGAGTTTAATCTATTATTAGGTTTCTTTTCAATTCACTAGATAACCATAGCATAGATAGGATCACCGAGAAATACACAATCACAAGAGATACAACATTTATCCTGGGAAATCCTCATGGGGGAGAAAACCCAGCAAAAAAACTTCCTTAATATAGATAGCCAATACAATGCCAAGAGAATAAACCAAACAATACAGAAAGTACTCTCCCAAGTAGTGCGCCTCTCTCTCTCTTCTTCTCCAACTGCAACTCCAAACTTGTGCTCTGATGATCAAGTGAGTGAGTGAACAAATGAGGCGATGGCCTCTCTTATTTATACAATCTGGCAGGGGTTGCACTGAGGTGTCTTTTCACTGGCAAGGCCGACTTCTCATTCTGGGTGGTTATAACCACTTTAATATATTCTGGGGGCGGACTTCTCATTTAGCATATTACAATTAGGGTTTGACCAATCCACAAAAGGGGGTTTGGTCATTTACAATGCCCGACATGATCAATCCACAAAAGGGGATTGATCTAATGAATAATACATCAATAATAAAATAGAATAATCTTTGCAGTTACAATATTTCAACACTCCCCCTTAACAAGAAGGGTATTCTACAACAACATAAGGCGAGAGAGAGGGCAGCATCATCAACAGCATCTTGGAACACTGACTGGCATATCTATAAATCATTGGAAGTTTTTTTCATCATCAATATTATCATTCACAGCAGGGAGTTGGAATGGCATCATCATCCTCATCAACATGAGGCTAAGGTAACATCATCATCATCTTCAGCGTGAGGCTAAAGTAACATCATCATCTTCTTCAGCGTGAGGCTAAAGCAATATCATCAACATCTTTAGCATGAAGCTAAAGTAATATCATCAACATCTTTAGTATGAGGCTAAAGTAACATCGTCATCTTCAGCATTAAAGCTGAAATAACATCATCATCATCATCTTCAGCAAGAAGCTGAAGTGGCATCATCATCTTCAACAAGAAGTTGAAGTGGCATCATCAACATCTGCATCAACATGGATTAGCATAACACTAATAAATCATCATCATCAATAACAGCGAAAACACAGCACAAAGGCTGGAGCATCATCAACATCAGCACTAGACTGAGAATCTTCAACACGAAGCTGGCAACACATCATCACAGCACGAGGCTAGCATCACAGCACGAGGCTGGCAACACATCATCACAGCACAAGGCTGGCACATCATCAGCATGAAGCTAGCATCACAGCACAAGGTTGGCACATCATCACAGCACGAGGCTAGCACATCATCAACATGAAGCTGGCATCACAGCACTAGGTTGGCACATCATCACAACAATTAAGTTGGCACAACAACACAGCAATTAAACCGGCGCATCATCACAGCAATTAAGTTGGCACATCATCACAGCAATTAAGCTGTCACATCAACACAACACGAGGCTGGAATATCATCACTACTCCCCCTTTCGAGGGAGGTCCTTTCGGACTATACTAAGCTTATCTTGAAAGTGCTCAAACTTTACACGAGATAGAGGCTTGGTCAACACATCAGCAACTTGTTCATCCATGCTAACATACTGGAGCTTTATGGCTCCTCTCTGCACCATATCACGGATGTAATGATATCGTATCTCTATGTGCTTCAACTCATTATAGAACACATCATCTTTATACAACTCTGGTTATCACATAGGATCACAATGGCTTCCATCTCCAAATCAAATAGACCTGTCAACAACATCTGAAGCCATACGACTTCACAATTGGCAAAAGATGCAACAATGTATTATGCTTCTATCGTGCTTGGAGCAATGCTGAATTGCTTCCTACTCTACCATGAGATCATGGCTGACCTCAGACTGAAACAACATCCTGAAGTGCTCTTTCTATCAGAAACACTTCCAGCTCAATCTGAATCGATGTAACCACTCAGTCTGAAGTCATGATCTCTAGTATAATAGAGACCAAAATCCAACGTACCCTTAAGGTATCTCATCATATGTTTTGCAACAACAATGTGAACACGTCTGGATTCTACTAGATACTGACTTAAGGCAAAACATATATCTAGCCTGGTATTCATCAGATACATCACTGAACCAATAATCTGTCTGTATAGAGTAGCATCAACCAATTCTGACGAGGTATCTACCAGGAGCTTCAACTTCATTTCCATGGGTGTGTACATGGATTTGTATTTCAACATGTCAACCCTTTTCAATTTTAACTGCATACTTCCCTTGGTTAAGGAAGATCTTCTCTGTGCTCTACCAAACTTCAAGTTCTAAGAGATAATGCATTTAGGTCTTCCATCAAACTCTGTGGCGAGCTTCTTCTGCAATCTGTGATGAGTTTTTCTTCATCTTGTCAAGGATATATCATCTACATATGGTAGTAACATCACTGGCTCATCATTCACAACCTTGAGATAAAGGTTAGAATCAACTTTACTCTTGGTAAAGTCCAAGCTCTTCAGGAAACTGTCAATTCTGCCATATCAAGCTCTAGGAGCTTGCTTCAATACATACAGATCCTTCTTCAACTGACAGACATGAGTCTTTCTATCTTCAATCTTCAAATCAATTTTTCTCATTACATTGTACCAATCTGGTACACTTGCTCAGTTGCAACTCAATCTGCACAATCATGTGCTAGCTCTATGTGCTTTCTGCAAAGCACCTATCTGTCTCACTATCTAAGAGTATGTCCTCTACTCTCTTTGCAACTGTTCCTTCTCGAGCTGGGACTCTACACCTGCACCTGCTCTAAAGCTGAGAATGGTTGCTCCATTCTCACTGTGACTACTGAAATCGGGGAGTAACTCCTCTACTCCATCATGGCAGCAACTTCATTTTGAACTGAGAATGGCTCAATAGATGATATTGAAGGTAGCTCTTCTTCTTTCATGGAGGTAACTCTATCTTTTATTGTAATCATGTCTCCATAACCCAACTAATGTAATGCACCAACTGCCACTCAAATTTAAATATGGGGATTGCTCCCCCTGCATCTCATACTATATATGAATCATGGTTGTTCTGGTTGTCTTCATAAATACTGGAACTATTTCTTCAATAAGTGTCTCGTCATAGTCTTCTCCCTTTTGCTGGGAGAATCCTCTAGACGCACATCAGGCTTTGTACATCTGCAACATGCTTGATCTGTATAGATCAATCTTGGGAGTCAATACTGACTTCTCTTCTAGTCTCACGGAAGAATCCATATCCTAGTCTTTCTTGACTGGCTTCCTTCTTGTTACTGAAACAAGGGAATCTTCCCAGGAGATTTCATATCTCCTAGAGGTTTCTGAAGCTACGATCTAGTCTTCTCACGGCATCTGTCTCCTAGTCCTGGGAGATGTCTCTTCATCTGATCCTTTATGAGATCAGGCTTACTCTTGATTTCTTCTGAGTCTACAAGGACTTCATCATCTCTTACAGGGTATACTTGGTGTTGAATACCAAGTCTAAATATGAAAAGTTGAGTCCGACTTCAAGTGAATTCTGCTTCCTATCAAAGTGGCTTCATTCTTATTTGAACAAGTCTACTGTGAGTTCTTGTTCTAATGTTCGGTCATCTTTGGAGCCTTCTGCTCCTTACAATCAATCTTCATATGAGATACTCTAAATCTCAAAAGGTAGCTTCTTCTTCATCTTCTTTGGTACATGAGTGTATATGGTCATGTACATAGTCTGCTTCATGTCTCATCTAATATGTTTCCTTCTGCAACCTTCACTATAGCTTCCTCAAGGTTATCACCTGTGACCTGAAACAAGGTCAACAAAACAACAAGCAAGAATAATACTCTTTTGATAATAGTAGATAAAACAATAGCACGAATAATCATCACAGTAGCTCCTTTTAGAGCTATCACTTCTGAAGCAAAGATCAAAAGTAAGAAATACAATACGAAATGAGGTCAACACTCTTATAGTGTTGTGATCAAACATTCCTCCATGGCAACCTGGAACTAACATAAGAAGTTTCTCCTAGAGGAGATGTTAGTTGTATGTTGCAAATGATTACATTAAGCATTTATCTCAATATGCTCACATGCTATCAAGTATAATACTTTTCAAGGACTATTATCTCAACTATAGTGTTTACTTGTAAAGGGGTAGTCAACAACTTGTCATGTGCAACTTTGAATCTTATCAACTTAATTAATCAAACCTAGAACCTGGAGCCTTATCCTCAAGAATGAGTGTGTTGTTTTTCTTCCAAGTCTCCTTCACTCAAGATGACGAGTGCTTTCTTCAACCTGTCTTTTGTACTAAGACAACATGCTATCTTGACAAAAGGTTGGGTTAGAGGATAAACTCTATGATCTCAACTTTAATCCATCTAATACCTTGACTTTAATTTTGATCAAAGGTTAGTATGATGGTCATAGCTTCACCATGCAATCTAGATCAAAATAATGTCATAACAAATAGATGCATATCAGAATAATCAAACCTGGGTTGCATTATTCCTCTGAATGTGTTGGATCTTGAGATCCTTCTGAATCTATGGCAAGAGATCCCTTCTCCTGCAAATACCATTTACGGCTTATCAATTTAAGCATATGTGAGTACATACCTCTGATAGCATTTGCAGGTAGTGGCGCCATCTGGTAGCAGCGGTAATAATTACCAACTCTTAAAAACTTCAAGGGTGACTGCAACTGGTACTACAGTTGATACTTCAACTGATACTGCCACTGCAACTGATTTTGTAACTACAACTTAGGGTTTTATGAGGAAACCCTAATTTTTCAAACTTCGAATTTTGAAATTTTGATCCATGGGCTAAATGCGCTGAGCTGAGGCGAGTAGGCTGGTACAGTCAAACTTCTGAAAATCCAAATTTTTCCCCCTCAAACTTGACCAGCGATTTCTAGACTGGTGCTTCTGGTTTTCTGGTACTTCTGGTTTTCTAGTACATCTAGTACTCTGGTACTTTTGGTACTTTGTGAAAACTAGGGTTTCACTTTCCGAGAGATCTACCCACTGAAAAGGTGCGTTGAAGATGCCAAAGTGTTCCTTGAGGTAGGGCGCACTTTTCTAGATGGCTTTAGGGCTGAAATTCTTCTTCAATAAAAAGCCCTAATTTTCATGTAAAGCAACAATGACGTTTTTCTTCTTCTTGTGAAAGATGCTCTCTTCAACTTAGCTCTGATACCATGTTAGAGTTTAAGTTATTATTAGGTTTCTTTTCAATTCACTAGATAACCATAGCATAGATAGGATCACTGAGAAATACACAATCACAAGAGACACATCATTTATCCTGGGAAACCCTCATGGAGGAGAAAACCCAGCAAAAAACTTCCTTAATATAGATAGCTAATACAATGCCAAGAGAATAAACCAAACAATACAGAAAGTCCTCTCCCAAGTAGTGCGCCTCTCTCTCTCTCTTCTTCTCCAACTGCAGCTCCAAACTTGCGCTCTGATGATCAAGTGAGTGAGTGAACAAATGAGGCATTGGCCTCTCTTATTTATACAATCTGTCAGGTGCTGAACTGAGGTGTCTTTTCACTGGCAGGGCCTACTTCTCATTCTGGGTGGTTATAACCACTTTAATATATTCTGGGGGCCGACTTCTCTTTTAGCATATTACAATTAGGGTTTGACCAATCCGCAAAAGAGGATTTGGTCATTTACAATGTCCGACATGATCAATCCACAAAAGGGGATTTATCTAATGAATAATAATACATCAATAATAAAATAGAATACTCTTTGCAGTTACAATATTTCAACAAAACTTACAAATTGTTCATGAAAAAGTTAAAGCCACTTGACTGGAAGATACAAGCTCTATTTCGTTAATGGAAAAACTACATGAATAGTGTTAGAAAAATAAGTGTGCTCGTTTCACCGTAGACAATATAGCAATATTGTCACCCAACCATACGCACAAAGGCCACCCCCAAGCACCTTAACCTTGATAGACAGAATAATTATGGAAGCAATCCAATAGCCAACCAAGGTAGCGCACCTTTATCCAAGGCTAACGCACCAAGCAAGAATAACCAAAGACCAAGCAGAAAGTCCAGACTCCAAACCATAACCAAGAGAAAGTCCAAGCCAAAACCAAAAAGCCAGTTGCAGCAGCTGCAGCTACAGTTCCTCTCCAAACTTACGCACCACTGATCTTATGCAGTTGTGAGAGTGAGTATAACAAATGAGCTCTAGCACCCTCTATTTATATTACTCTATCTCACTTGACTGGGCCAGCTTCTCTTTTTGAAGGCTAATAACTCAATATTAAATATTCTCTTGAGCTGACATGTCTCCTAGAGTTATTATCCAACGTTTTAGGGTTTCTCTTGCTTCCCGGAATATTCTAGTCTTATCAAAGGTTACACATGGAGGTTAATACCTCCCGCAGCTACCATAATATCAACACTCCCTCCTAGATAGGGAGGTATTAAAGGAAATGGTCTTCAACACAAACAGACCATTCAACCGGTAGCATCGTCATAGCCACACATGCTATCTCATGATCAAATCATGAGCACCATCATCACTATTAGTATCATTTGATAGCATCAACTGCATCATCTCTTGAAGCCATACTCCATCTGGGTAATCGGGCATGATGTTGAATAAGTCACTCACTCCACAGAATGATACAAGAACCATTCTTCTAATCTAGACATATGTCCTAAAAGAATAATTGTTTCAACAGATGCTGGAAGCCACGCCATGGGCTACAAGGACTATTCTTCTAATCCAGACATACGTCCTAGAAGAATGATTGTCCTGGACCATTTTCCACGGGGAGAATGTTTGTCCATCAACATATTGACTATCCATCTAGCTGGTAATCATCTCCAACACTAGTGATAGTCTTCATGGCAATCAGAACAATGCCATTCAATAGAACACAATTGTGTCTATCCATAGTAGTACACAACTACTATCCAGTGGTACACAACCACACCTAGTAGCACACGGCTACTAACCAGTGACATAGTCACAACCAGTGGAACACATCCACCACAGTGGCATACAGCTATTGTCCAGAGACACACAGTCTCCACAACAATCATATCATCTGATATCAACCTGCATAACAATATCATGATACAAACTGAGTCATTTGGGTCATTCTTCCACTCACATCTGTGAGATATGGAAGAGCATCTGCCCTCAGAAAGTAAAACATCAACCATGGGCTATCTGGACTATTCTTTCCAAGCATAGAAGAATAATTGTCCCTGATTTCTGAGCCTGGACCATTCACCTAACTGGGCCATTCCTCCGGCACTAATCATAGTGCAACCTAGAGAGAACGAGTCTGCCCTAGGGAATGCCTGACCCTGATTGATGAACCTAGACCATTCACCTAACTGGGCTATTCCTCCGGCACTAATCATAGTGCAACCTGGAGAGAATGAGTGTGCCCTAGGGAATGACTGTCCGGACCATTTCATATGGAAATCATTGTCTTGCACCAACCTCCAAAACTGACCATTCTTCGAAATTGCTCACAACTGTGAATTTCAAAAGAATGACTGCCCAGCGAGGTGGACTATTCTACTTGACCACTACTCAGAGTGACTGCCAAGAAAAATGACTGTCCTAGACGATTCCCCCACACTGGCCACAAGGGTAATCGTTGTCTATGGTACATCAACAATCTATCGGACCATTTTCATTACGAAAATGACTGTCTGATCTGGACCATTTTCCGAACTGGAAAATGCATGTCTGTCAGAAATCTCGAACCACTTTCCGAACTCGAAAATGCATGCCTGTCAGAAATCTCGAACCACTTTCCGAACTCGAAAATGCATGCCCGCAGAAATCTCGAACCACTTTCCGCATTGGAAAGGAACTGCCCATCCTGGACCATTTTCCGAACTGGAAAATGACTGTCCATAAATCAATAACATATCAATACTCCCTCCCAACCTAGGAGTAATCACTTCCTTTTCCAATAAGGAATTCGTCTCCACGACTCGTAGAGATGATTTTAGGGGCTAAATTTCACTCATGAGCTAATTTTCCATGGTTTTTCCCCAAAAAAGATTCGCTAGTCTAAAAATGATTCACCCAAATTCTATAGGATAAAATGATTTTACCTTAAAAATCGCCAAAATTTTATACAAACTATATAAAATCCTTAGAAATTTGAATATTTTTATAAAAATATCGCCAAACATTTATAGTTGGCATATGAAGGATTTGTAAGATTCGCTCAAGTTTCTACATTTTGAAATAAATTTTCATCCTTAAAATCATCCCAGTCCACGAGCACCAGCTTGTCTCTTAAGTATGCAAACTTTTCATCTTGGACAGAGGCTTTACCAAAATATTTGTTATCTGATCATCTGTGGAGATATACTGGAGAACCAATTCTCTCTTCTGGACTTTATCACGGAGAAAATAATGCTTGATCTCAATGTACTTCGGCCTGTAATGGAACATCGGTTTTCTCTGAAAGCTTCACATCGCTCTAATCATTACAATATATCATGGTTGAATTCAGCACCTGATCAGACGGTCCAAAAACCAACTTACGGAGCCACATTGTTTTTGTACAAGCATCACAAGCTGCAATATACTTTGCTTCTGTACAAGCATCACAAGCTGTAATATACTTTGCTTCTGTAGTGTTGAGTGAAACAAACTTATGTTTCCTGATAGCCCATGACATCATGGCAAAGCTCAAACTGAAACATATCCAAGTAGCATTTCCTCTGTCATCTGCACTCTGAATCGATAAATTCATGCAGTTGTATGTCATAATTTAAACATCCCACAAAACAAATATATGGCCGAGTATTCTCCAAATACATTAACGAACCAATTAGAGTCTCTTCAACTTCTTCAGATCTGCTATCATGGGAGTTAGCCATGGATTTGCAATCCATCATCCCGGACTTCTGAGTCACCATTTTGATACATTTTCTCTGTCATAGGAAGTTTTCTCCATGCTTCTGTTGTATATGAGATACTCTGCATCAAGTTGCTTGAATCCATACAAGGTCTTCTTCCATTTGCATACATGGGTCTTTTCTGGTATAAGCTTCTTTCTCAATTTGTTTTAATGGGAAGAACAGTCTTTTACATGTAAATTTCAATCCATGGATACTGCAAGCATAGTTTTAAAAACTGGAACCGGTCGAGAGTCCAACCTGAACCGGAACCGAAACCGATAATGAACTGGTCGAACAGGTTTCAATGAACCGGTTTTTTTAAAAAATACATAAAATATTTAAATTTTAATGAAAAAATATATTTTTAAGATTTTAAATCATGTTTCCAAAGCATTAGAGACAATTAGAGACAACATATCCAAAGTATGCTCATGAATATATCAAAATGGCACCAA
>SNQJ01S0010374.1:122464-135712 GCA_010110895.2 Picea sitchensis | reverse complement strand
AGGTGTACTTCTTTTGGAGTTTTGCTTTATTATTGGTTGTTTATCCAGGACTATCTGCTTGGTGGTGACTTGTGAGGGGGGGGGGGGAATTTATCCTTGTCCTATTATCCTTTTGCCTTCTCAAAACCCCAAGTCACCGGGGACGTCTCCCCTTGGCCTTACCTCCCTAAAGAGAAAGAACCATCCCATTGTGGTGACATTGGGTGGGATTGGTTCCTGTTATGCCAAGCTTTTATCCATTCTACAAACTATGTGATAACAATGATCAAGCCACTCAAGTAATAAGGTCTTAGATCAATGCGTTACTAAGGCATATGGAGTCAAAAGAGGCTGCGAAGGTTGAAGGAATGAGATGATAATGAAAAGAACAAAGACAATAGGGTTAAATGTTAAGGTGTTGCTAGAGCAAGGCCTCAACAATGAAACCCTAGGGGAGAGAGGCTCACTAAGGTGTAGAAACCCTAGGCCTTAGTGCTCTCTCCTCCTTTAGCTCAATGGAAATAATTAAAATGACTAGCTTGAGTAAGAGTTTATAGGGATAGAGACAAGGGAGTTAGAAGGTGAAGTGTTGCTAAGGCAAGGCTTCACCAAACAAACCCTAGGGGAAAATGGCTCATCAAGGTGTAGAAACCCTAGGCCTTGACACATTTTCCTCCTTCGTAGCTCAATAACAAGTAAAAATGGATAGCTAGAAGAGTATGGATAGAGTGTTGCTATGGCAAGGCTCTATCTTACTTCAACAAATCAAAATAGCTCTTAACTTGGTAGGGACATGAGACAAGGACCTTAGAATGTGCTTGTCACCTAGGGTTTTAATTCAACAAATCAGAATAACAAATGCAAGTAAACAAAACTATAACCATTCAATTAAGAAGTGTTGCAGAAATTCACTTACATAAACCATGTATTCAAGTAGGCAAACCCTAGTTGTAAACCTTCCACCAAGAAGAAATGCCAAAAATGCCAAGAAAAGTCTTCCTTCAACAAGTGCGCTGCACTATTTCATCCAAAACCCTAGAATAGGGCGCAAATTTCAGACCTCACTAATGTGTGAGTGAAAGATGATCCAAAATATGAGAGTGAAAACCCTCAATATATAGCATACCAATGACCTTAATTAAATTTTAGTTCATTAAAAGGCCGACAAGGCCAAAATACCAAAATAATATTGTTTTACATTAAATTGTCATAAATTAAACCCTAATCAAGAAAAATCAAGACGTCATGCCCCTTCTAGGGTGACGTTATCCCTTTCTAGGGAAAATGCAGCCTCCTGGAGCAAAACGTTAACCCTCCTTGGGCTTTTCCAACTTGCCACACGTGCCAAACTGCCATGACTGTCTCCCAAAACGTCAATGAAGCTGGATGATGTCATGAGTCTCCTGGGTGACGTCCCGGGCCTTCCAAGGCCAACGTTCCAATGAAGAGGGCACAACCCCCCTAGGTAAGGCTCTGTTAGGGTGCTTCTGTGGAACGTCCTCCTCTTCTCTAGTGCAAACCACTATGTCCTGTCTCTGCCCCCTGCTGGGGTCTCAGCATCCATTTGGTGGGCTCTTAAACCCCATGGAGGTCCGAACTAATCATCTCCCCATGTGTACCTGTCCAATGTGGTACCTGTCCATCGGGAATGATCTTGCACATCAATAGCTACGCCCTCCATGGGCTCATAAGTCACAGGGATCATAGCAATGTCAATCACATCTCATCATCAATATTATTAAACATGTGCATAAAACTCCCTTTTACCCCAGTCAAGTGCTCAAAGACATTATACAAATCTGCAATACAAGTTTGGGGGAAGTGACAGGGCATCCTATTGGGCTAGTGTCCACTGGAAAAGGGATGTTTCCGGAAGAGATTACATCCAAGTCATGTAAATGGGTGAGGTGGATAAGGGATGTCCTGACAAGGGGTGCAGTGAAAGCAGGGAAATGCAAGGTTTACCTATGGGTGCCTTTGTAGAAGGCGAGTTGCACCTGTCTTGGATGCAAATGTTTCCAAGCCCATTCATGCCTTTTATTCTTTATTGCTTTTTCTTCAAGAAGCTAATCAGGGGACATTGCCCTAGCGTGGTAACCAGTGGTGGCAATGGTACCCACAAGCACTTTCACAGAAATGTGAAGGTTGGCTCGTGATGAGACCCCCTGTCCTCTGACTAGGTCTTGTTTTTAATTATTTTTATTGGGTCCCTCTTGTTTCTTGTTGAGAAGCTTTTTATTGCTTTCTCAGGGATCCCTGGGCGAAACATCTCGAGGTTTTATTTTTAGGCTTTTATCTTTTGCGAGCTTTCTTTGACCTTCTGGGCCTTTAGCCCCTTCTTCCCACAAGGCAAGGTGCAACCCTTAAATGATTGGCCAACCCAATGCTCAGATAAATGTAATGGGGTGGATGAGCGGGAAGTAAGATGAAAAAGTGGTAATATGCTGGGAGCAGACGATGACTTTTTAGAAAACCCCCAGTGGCAACCCAAAACCTATGGGCACAGGCTTACTAGGGAATCCTGTCATTCCCCCCAGACATGGTCAAGTGGACAAGTATAAGATCCAAGCATTTGTTAGAAACAATAGGAATTAAATGCACATATCCAAAGGTTTTGAGGATCAGAGTGACACATACCATGATACCCATACTCATTACCTCATAGAGCAAGAACCATCTCTGATACAGGACCAAGCCGAAGGTGATGGATGTTGTTGCTGCTGACAAAGTGGAAGTGCTAAAAGGGAGAAAAGATGGGCCCTCCAGGGCCATGCTCAAGTCGATTTAGCTCTCGGTACTCCATGTCTAGGACCTGTGGGCCTCAAGACATGATCTCCTAGTTATCCCTAAAAGTGGCAATAATAGTTCACATGGTCATTCTATTCCACCCATACTTGGTAGCTTCGCACCCAATGTTTTCCCTTGTTGCCACCCATTTGCTCAAAAAAATGAAATTGAAAAGATTGTTCAAGAATTGCTAGCTGCGAGTGTTATCTGCCCTAATTCTAGACCTTATTCCTCCTCAATTGTCACGGTACTAAAAAAAGAAGGCACTTGGTGCATGTGTCCTGACTTTTGAGCTCTCAACAAAATAACTGTCAAGGATAAGTTCCCCATTCCAATCATTGATGATCTTTTGGACAATCTTAAAGTTGCTCAATTTTTAACCAAACTTGATCTCCATTTCGGTTATCACCAAATTTGTATGAAGGAGGCGGATATTTCCAAAATTGCTTTTCGCACTCACAAAGGTCATTATGAGTTCTTCGTGATGCCCTTTGGTCTTTGCAATGCACCATCCACCTTTCGAGTCTCATGAAACACATATTTCAACCTTTTCTAAGTCATTTTGTCCTTGTCTTTTTTTATGACATCATAATTTACAATAAAACTTGGTAGGCCCATGTTACCCATGTGGATCAGGCCTTACAACTACTTTCTCATCATCAACTATTTATCCAAGTGTGCCTTTGATGTGTCTGAAGTAGAATATTTTGACCATATTGTTAGTAAGGATGGTGTAATAGTGGACCTGAAGAAAATTGAAGCAATGAAGGATTGGCCTCGTCTTAAGACTCTTAAAAGTTTATGAGGTTTCCTTGGTCTAACAAAGTATTATAGAACGCTTGTCAAGAACTGTGGAAAAATTGTCGCTCCCCTCATTGCCTTACTCAAGAAAAATGCTTTCACTTGGAATGAAGTTGCAGATCAAGCGTTCTAGGATTTGAGGGATGCTATGTGGACAACCTTAGTACTTGTTCTACTCGAAGGTTAACGATTGGCCTTTACCGACAAACAACTTTATGAGTGGCACTTGGGAAAATCCACTTATGAAAAATAAATGTTGTCTATCTTGCACACAGTGGATATCTAGCGTCCCTACTGTTGATATTATGGTAGCTGCGGGAGGTATTAACCTCTACGTGTAACCTTTGACGAGACTAGAATATTTCGGAAAGCAAGATAAACCCTAAAACATTGGATAATAACCCTAGAAGACAAGTCGACTCAAGAGAATAATTAATATTGAGTTATTAGCCTCTAGGAAGAGAAGTTGGCCCAATCAGGTGAGTTGGAGCAGTATAAATAGAGGGCGCTAGAGCTCATTTGGATTCACTCACTCTCACAACTGCATAAGGACAAGTGGTGTGCATGATTGGAGGAGAGTTGCAACTGCTACAGTGGTGACTTGGTCTTTGGTTATGGTTGGACTTTTTGCCTGGTATGCTAGCTTTGGAGAGAGGTATGCTACCTTGGTTGGCTATTGGTTCTAGGGTTTGCTTCTAGAATTATTCTTTGTCAAGGTTAAGGTGCTCGGGGGTGGCCTTTGTGCCTATGGTTGGGTGACAATATTGCTATATTTTCTACGGTGAAACGAGCACACCTATTATTCTAACATGTTATGGGCCCACACTATCTTCGGACAGTGTAACCACTGGAAGGTAGATTGGGAGGATTTGCTCAGTTGTAGTCAAAGTTTTTGTTGCAGCAACGAAACACTAACCCTCGTGTTAAGGCACCTTAAGTGAAGTGCTTGACCTAATTCCTGGATAACCTAGTGCGCCCTAGCCTAGTGCACCTCCTGGTACTCTCAGCAAACCAAGACGTCAAGTTTGGAATTTTGGTCAAAGTCAATGTTTGACCAAGTCAAAATCTAAGGTTGACCAGTCAAAAGGTCAAAATGAAAGGCAATTAGGAAGACAGAAGTCCTAGCATGAAGAAAGTGTATGTTGTGCCCAAGGGAAATCTACCGAAAGGAACATTATGAGGTTTACCAATCCTCTAGCAGCTAAACCTCTGGTCCAACAAAGTCATTCTAAGGTTTATCGTCACAGTTGGGTAACAAAGGTATGCACCTATACATGTTCTTTTAATTTGTATCATTAGCATGAGTTTGTTTGCAGGAAATGTACAAGGGGTCTTGTCCAAAGCAGTGACCTTGGATTTAGTGTATTCAGAAGATCAACACACTCTCTAGAGAGCATATTGTTTAAAAAGATAGGTCAGAAAGGATACTTGTCTCAGAAGAAAAGCAATCCAAGTGGAACAATAGCAAGACTCGAGGCTTGCATATCAGGTTTGACATCTTTATTATTGTCACTTAAGTGAGTATTGATAAGTACTTAGTATCTTATACTACTCAATGTACTTATTTGCAAGCATGAATTAACACCTCCTCTAGGAGATATTTCTTATTCTCGTTCTCAAACAAGATCATCTTAGCAATGCTACCAAGAAACTATCCTTCATATGAAAGATGTTATATCGGAAACGTCGTTGTTCTTGTTGTCTCAGGCAGGTTATTTCATGAAGGCTATCATGAAGATGTCTTTCTAGGCTTGTAACAATTGCCTCTATCCTTGTCCTTATCCTTGTTTCAATTTCCTATCATAAACATATTGTCTTGGATCTTTCTTTTGTTTCTTGTCTTGTTCCGGGTAGGTATCCTTGCGAAATATGTTGACAAACCTTGATGAAAAATCTTTGCGGAAGCTGTCATAGAAGAAGTTTACAAGGATGACACTTTGCATAAAGCAAAGAGAGATGCAATAGATGAAAGAATGGACTCTCTCAGATAGAGGGAATTGGTTGTAGAATTCCAAAAACATGCAGTCTCAGAATAAAAACAAAGAAGTTCTAGATATTGTTAATTCAGGCATGAAACCGAGATTAGGAGGGAGTTAATCCCAAATGATATAATCCATTGAATAATCCATGAAGACTTATAAATGGAAGCTTTGATAGATACAAGACGAGATTCAGGGCTAAAGAGTTCTCCCAGAAGGAGGGGGAAGACTATGATTACAGCTTGTTCCAGTAACCAAATATACCTCTACCCAAGCCATTATATCTCTTGCAGTATCCATGGGTTGGAGTTTACATTAGATGGATGTAAAGACTGTTCTTCTCAACAGAGTAATTGAAGAAGAAGCATATGTAGAGAAACCTCAAGGTTTTGAGGTATACCAAAAAGAGACCCATGTATGCAGATGGAAGAAGACCTTGTATGGATTCAAGCAACTTGGTGTAGAGCCTCTCATGTACAATAAAAGCATGGTGAAAACTTCCTATGAAAGAGGAAGTGTATTGAAATGGTTCTTTAGAAGTTTGGGATAATGGATTACAAATCCATGGCAAACTCCCATGATGACAGATTTGAAGAAGTTGATAAACTCTGATCTAGTAGACTTGTCCCTGTATCGACAATTGAATGGCTCGCTAATTTATTTGGAGAATACTCAGTCAGATATTTGCTTTGCTGTGAAAATAGTTCTAGGTGGAACCTAGCCATGAGAATTGAATAATTGCAAAGCATGCCTTGAAATTTCTTCATGGGACGTTTGAGTTATGATATATAGCTGCATGGATTTATCGATTCAGATTGGGCAGGGAGTGCAGATGATAGAAGAAGTGCTTCTTGGATATGTTTCAGTTTGAGCTTTGCCACGATATCATGGGCTAGCAGGAAACAAAATTTTGTTGCACTCAACAATGCAGAAGCAGAGTATATTGCAACTTGTGATGCTTGTACGGAAGCAGTGTGGCTCCGTAATTTGGTTTCTGGACTGTTTGATTAGGTGTTGGATTCAACGGTGATATATTGTGATAACCAGAGCTGTGTGAAGCTCTCAGAGAACTCATTGTTCCATGACAGGTCGAAGAACATTGAGATCAAGTACTATTTTCTTCGTGATAAAGTCTAGCGGGGAGAAGTGGTTCTCCAGTATATCTCCACTGATGAGAAGATAACACATATTTTGGTAAAGCCTTTGTCCAAGATGGAAATTTTGCATACTTAAGGGACAAGCTGGATTCATGGAGATGACTTCCTTATTGGAAAAGGAAGTGAATACTCCCCAGGTTGGGAGGGAGCACTGATATGTTATTGATATATGGACAGTTATTTTCCAGTTTGGAAAATGGTCCAGGTTGGGCAGTCACTTTCCAGTCCAAAGAGTGGTCCAAGATTCTTGATGGACAATCATTTTCCAGTTTGAAAAATGGTTTAGGTTGGACAGTCACTTTCCAGTTCGGAAAGTGATCCAAGATTTCTTATGGACAGTCATTTTCCAATTCGGAAAATGGTCCAGAACGAACAGTTATGGTTCGACAGATTGTTGATGTACCATAGACAACGATTCCCCTTGTGGCCAATGTGGGGGAATGGTCTAGGACAGTCATTCTCCTTGGTAGTCACTCTGAGAAGTGGTCAAGCAGAATGGTCTGCCTCTTCGGGCAGTCATTCTTTCAAAGTTCACAGTTGTGAGCAGTTTCGAAGAATGGTTCGATGTAGGAGGTTGGTGCAGGACAATCATTTCCATAGGAAATGGTTCAGATAGTCATTCCCTAGGGCAGACTCATTCTCTTCAGGTTGCACTGTGATTCATGCTGGAAGAATGGCCCAGTTAGGTTAAAAGGTCCAGGTTCAACAATCAGGGACAACCATTCCCTAGGGCAGACTCATTCTCTCTAGGTTGCACTGTGAATCGTGTCGGAAGAATGGCCCAGTTAGGTTGAATGGTCCAGGTTCAAAAACCAGGGACAATTATTCTTCTATGCTTGGGAAGAATAGTCCATATAGCCCTTGGCTGATGTTTAACGTTTTGAGGGAAGATGCTCTTCCAAATATCACAAGATGTGAGTGGAAGAATGGCCCAAATGACTCAGTTTGTATCATGATATTGTTTATACAGGTTGATATCAAATGATATGATTATTTTGGAGACTGTATGTCTCTGGACAGTAGTTGTATGCTACTGTGGTGGATATGATCCACTGGTAGTGACTGTGTGTCACTGGTTAGAAGCTGTGTGCTACTAGGAGTGGTTGTGTACCACTGGATAATAGTTGTATACTACTATAAATAGACACAATTGTGTTCTACTAGATGTCATTATAGCAGCAGTACGCTATTATATGATTTCCATGGAGACTACCACTAGTGTTGGAGTTGATTGCCAGTTAGATGGATAGTCAGTGTGTTGGTGGACAAACATTCTCCAGGCGAAGAATGGTCCAAACAAAACAGATTGCTGGTGGACAGGCATTATCTCTGTGGAGAATGGTGCAGGTTGAAAGTTTGTTGACGTATCATGGACTGGTATTTTCCTAAGGCACAGATTGTGGCCCGATTAGGAAAATGGTTCAGGATCGATATTTTCTAAGGCATATGGGTAGAGATTGATCTCTATGGTACATATAACCCGATTAGAAAATAGTCTGAGATTGACATTCCTGTAGGAATGGTCTCTGTAGCTGATAGGGTGGCTTTCAGCATCTGGGAGGACTGACATTCTTCTATGACGTAGGTCCAGATTAGAAGAATGATCCTTGTAGCCCATTGCGGAGCTTTCAACATCTATTGGGAGAACTATTCTTCTAGGACGTATATCTGGATTAGAAGAATGGTTCTTGTATCACTATGTTGAGTGAGTGACTTTTTCAGCATCATGCCTGATTACTCAGATGGAGTATGGCCTCGAGAGATGATGCAGTTGATGCCATCAGATGGTACTGATAGTGGTGATGGTGCTCTTGATGTGATCATGAGATAGCATGTGTGGCTATGTTGTTGCTATCGATTGAATGGTCTGTTTGTGCACAAGACCATTGCCTTTGTTACCTCCCTCGCTAGGAGGGAGTGTTGATATTATGGTAGCTGCGGGAGGTATTAACCTCTACGTGTAACCTTTGACGAGACTAGAATATTTCAGGAAGCAAGAGAAACCCTAAAACGTTGGATAATAACCCTATAAGACAAGTCAGCTCAAGCGAATAATTAATATTGAGTTATTAGCCTCTAGGAAGAGAAGTCGGCCCAGTCAGGTGAGTTGGAGCAGTATAAATAGAGGGTGCTAGAGCTCATTTGGACTCACTCACTCTCACAACTGCGTAAGGACAAGTGGTGTGCATGATTGGAGGAGAGTTGCAGTTGCTGCAGTGGTGACTTGGTCTTTGGTTATGGTTGGAATTTCTGCTTGGTTATGGTTTTGACTTTTTGCCTGGTATGCTAGCTTTGGAGAGAGGTACGCTACCTTGGTTGGCTATTGGTTCTAGGGTTTGCTTTCAGAATTATTCTCTCTGTCAAGGTAAAGGTGCTTGGGGGTGGCCTTTGTGCCTATGGTTGGGTGACAATATTTCTATATTGTCTACTACAGTGAAACGAGCACACCTATTATTCTACACCTACTTGCTTGGGAAATGTTTCTAGATTAAAACCAATCATCATAGCCTCAAATACTTTCTGGAGCCACTCTAAAATCCTTCCTGTTTTTCATTTCTCCTGCTTAAAGAAAGCGGTGGGATCTAATTGCCATATTCAAACTAGCCTTCCTGAATTGGATGAAGAAGGTTCCATTTGGTTGCAACTTGAGGCCATTCTTGACAAACAAGAGCATCATCTCTGCTAGCACACTATACAGAAAGTCCTAATACAATTGAAGGATACACATCTAGAGGATGCCACTTGGGAACTAACAACCATTTTGTAGCACTTCTCTCATCCCTAACCTCAAGGACAATATGGATTTTTAAGGGGGAGGGCATGTTAGGGTCCTAACCTCTCTAACTCCCTAAGTAGATAGATAGGTTACTATGTATTGTCGTGTATGGATGCCATCACTAGTAAATGACACCCATGTAGTGGTGTGAAAACAATTATTGTAAGAAGGCTTACTAGAAGGTTTTGCCTAGTAGAAAGTTCCTTCCTTCTCTAGAATGTTCCTAGGGGTAGAAAGTACTATATAACGATGTGGAAGCATTGTAAAAGGTGTCTTGTGAAATCATTTGTAATCGGAGCTCTCCTCTACTCGAGGTGAAGCAGGTGAAAATTGCTTCCATATATATAAATGTATAATATTTTGGTTCATATTGTATATTATGTTTGCAAATTTGTTTCTTTCTCCAATAGATTTGAGTAATATTTGTAATATTTGTTCTGAATATTTTTAATTGGCAGACCACAAACTTGTTGGTAGATTTCAAGAAAGGATGGGACATAGGACTTGGATTATTAAATTTCAAGAAAGGCTGGGACATAGGACTTGGATTGCTAGATTTCAAGAAAGGATGGGACATATTTATGATTTTAGGTGACAACAAATTTCATTGCATATTATCTTACTTTTCAATTACATCATCATCATGATTTTTTGAAGGACAGTGCTCTGTTATTAGTACTTCAAGAAAAATCATAGTTTTTTTCTTTGGTAATCACTTAGAGTATTAAGTATGAGATATCTTTGTTAAATACAATTTGTATCATTGTTGAAGTATAAGGTATCATGTATCACACTATGTTGTGTGGTTGTTAGTCAACATTTAATAGTTTATCATTCTTTTATTCTTTCGAAGGCCTTGCGACAAATTAAACGTCTGGACACTGAACAATAACGTTGCCACATCCACATTCACTCTCTATGCCTTTAGTCTATTGCAAGGCCTTCAGAAGAATAGTAGTTAGGCATGGGCAGTACACACATTCATAGAACTTAGTTATCGACTTGGTAATCAAAATCTTAAAATCAACTCTCGAATTGAAAAGTGGTGTTATTCATAACAATGCTCCATTTTTTTAGCTTAAAATTGCAATATTTTTTAAGCCATAGCCTAAAAGCCCAGTATGATTACAAACAAAATAATAAAAAAGGGGCAAAAACTCCAAAAGATGGAAATAAATAAATAAAAATAGAGTAGAGAAAACCAAAAAATGAGAAAAAAACCCCAAATCGAGTGCAAAAAAACATGTTTTTTAATAATAAAAAATTATTTAAAAAAAATACATTTTAAATTAAATAAAAAATAAAAAAAAAGCCCTCTACCCTCCTTTTAATTAACATTAAAAAAATACCCAAAACATATTTAAAATAAATTACCTTTTAATTAACATTTAAAAAAACACCCAAAAAATATTTAAAACAAATTAAAAAAAATTGTAGAATGCAATTTAAAAAAATTGGAAAAAACATTAAAACATTAAAAATATATATATATATAAAAAATGAATTAAAAAAATAAAATTGAAATTAAAAAAAAAAAGAAAAAAGTGCATGGGGGTGATTCTTGAATGGGTTTTTAAGTTAGTGAAAGGAAAAGTGATGTTCCATTTTAGAGATATTATAGAAGTAGCGCCCACTACATTTTTGGGGATGCTAGGAAGATAGATTGTTAGAAAAGGCAAATGGGTTTTTAAGCTAGTGAAAAGACAAATGATGTTTGTTTTTAGAGATATTATAATAGTAGTGCCCACTACAATTTGGGAGATTCTAGGAATATAGATTGTTAGAAAAGACTAGGTTAGAGGGTTAGTGAAAGTATTCAAAGTAATTTTATGGTTGTTAACTTTTGAAGGGTTGGTTTTCTACTTGTTGTGAGCAAAATAATTATTTATAGTAATTTTGTAATGTCCCCCACCTCTTGATGAAGAGGGATGGAAAGACTCAGTGGTCTAGTTGTCCCCACTAGACTATAGTCTCATGCATTATGGGGACAAAGTCAGCCAAAAGCCATCACCTAAGCACAACATTATATTATTGAATTGTCTTTGAGAAGAAAAGGTAACCAAGGAAAAGAAAAGAGCATGTGAGGGAAAGCTAGGAGTTAGCCCTAGGGGTTAACTAACTCAACAGAGAAATAGAATTGAAATATAAAAGAAAGGAAGGGTGCACTTCTCATTCACTTTTGGATTATTATTGCATTTTTCTTTTGGGCTCTTGAGCACAAACTGTTTTGAGGGTTTTGAGAAAACAAACCCTAGAGATTAACTCGGTGGTGAAAGATCCCACCTCACTTGATCCAAGCTTGGTCTCGGGGATGCAATACTCCACCCACACCATTCTACAACAGCTACAGGTACCATCAAGCATTCAAGGAAGGAGCAGGGCATAACCTTGGGGGTTTTCAGCAAGGGGGGCGCACCATTGAAGGAAGAAAGATTTGATCCAGGAGATAAAGGAGGCTTTTGGATTATTGGACATCTGGGTTTTCTCTGTAGGGCCTCAACCATCATTCCTAGCATATTTGGAGGGAGGTTTACTTGCCATTTGATTTTTTGGAGCTTGGCAAGAGTTGGAGAGAAGGAGGGCGCACTTTGGAAAGAGATCTAGTCAGTTTGGAGGAGCAGATCTTCATCTTTCAGCTAGAGACTTCACCAGGGGGTTTGTCTAGCCTCGATCTACATTTCTAGCCAGTTACATAGCATTTGGAGGCTCCTAGCAAGGAGGTCGAATTATTGGGTCTCTGTAGTCTTCTAGGAGGGCACAATTCAGTTTGGGGTTTCAATCATTTGAGGAGAAGATCTCTACATTTCAGTCTGAGACTTCAGGAGGTGGCTTGTCTTGCCCCGATCTATCATTCCATACAGTTTTGGGGCATTTGGAGGCTTCCAGCAGCAGGGCCGAATTATTGGGTTTCTACAGCCAGCTAGGTGGGCGCAACTTAGCCAAGGGGGTTTGGACTTGGACCTTGGAGGGAAAGAAGTTAATCTTGTATTGATCTTCAATTTATTATCTAGCCTTGGGAGGCTTATATCTTTAGTCTTGAGCATTTTGTAGCAACTCTTATGCCAGCTAGAGGATTTATTTGATATTCTTCCATATCTATAGATCTATTGTACCAGATTCTCTATATTATTTAAATAAAGGTCAGATCTGTGTTATTTGGTTCTATAACTGGTGTCGCTTGTTCTATCTTGTATTTCTTTATGATTCATCTTCATATCTATGTCCACATGCTTTGATAATCAAACATATAAACCCTATACGCAACTTCATGAGAAAACCTTCATACATACATCCAAACAACAGTAGACAGTGAACAATTAGTGTTTCCAGCGAAAAAATTGGCTTGGGAACATTACAAATTTTATGGTTGTTAACTTTTGAAGGGTTGGTTTGCTACTTGTTGAGAGAAAAGTAATTATTTATAGGGATTACAAGGTTTTTGAGCAATTGAATGGACAAGTGAATGGTCATTGTTTCATGATCCATTGTAGGCATTAATTTGAAATTCATACGTGGAGGTGTAATACTTGATGAGATTATGGTGTATGTTTGAATTTGGTATTTTCAAACTAGTTTTGTTCATGTTGCAATGTTTGTGTGTGATGTTTTATTGTTACACCTACTTAGTTTCAAGTGACAACAATTGTTGTCACTACAAGGTGATCTCCTTTGATGCTAGGAAGTCCTTTCTTTGGGGAGTGCTTCAATTGTGTGGTGCTTAGTTCTTAGTCCCTCTATTTTGTTGAAATATTGTAACTGCAAAGAGTAT
>SNQJ01S0010374.1:104946-118648 GCA_010110895.2 Picea sitchensis | reverse complement strand
GGCTCTGTACGGATTGAAGCAAGCTCCTAGAGCTTGGTATGGAAGGATTGATAGTTTTCTAACGAGCTTAGGCTTTACCAAGAGTAAAGTAGATTCTAACCTTTACTTCAAGGTTATGAATGGTGAGCCTGTTATATTGTTGTTGTATGTGGATGACTTATTCTTAACTAGAGAAGAAAAGCTCATCACTGAATGTAAGAAGAAGCTCACTGCAGAATTTGAGATGAAAGACCTTGGCCTAATGCACTATTTCTTAGGTCTTGAGGTATGGCAAGGTCCAGAGAGGATCTCCCTTAACCAAGGGAAGTATGCAGTTGAAATACTGAAGAGATTTGGTATGTTGGAGTGCAAGTCCATGAATACACCCATGGAAACAAAGTTGAAGCTCTTGGTTGACTCTTCGTCAGAATTGATTGATGCTACGCTATATAGACAGATCATTGGATCGTTGATGTATCTGATGAACACCAAGCCAGATATTTGTTTTGCTATGAACACCTTGAGTCAGTTTCTGGTAGAACCGTAGAACCCGGACATGTTCACCTAATTGCTGCAAAACATGTGATGAGGTACCTTAAGGGTACATTAGATTGTGGTCTCAGTTATGATGGAGATCACGACTTCAGACTAAGTGGATATATTGATTCAGATTGGGCTGGAAGTGTCTCTGACAGAAAGAGCACTTCAGGATGTTGTTTCAGTCTGGGGTCAGCCATGATCTCATGGCAGAGTAGGAAGCAATCAAGCATTTCTCTCAGCACAGCAGAAGCAGAATACATTGTTGCTTGTTCTGCTAGTTGTGAATCCATATGGCTTCAGAAGTTGTTGACAGGTCTATTCGACCTAGAGATGGAAGCAACCTTGATCCTATGTGATAACCAGAGCTGTATAAAGATGATCGAGAACCCTGTATTCCATGACAAGTCAAAACACATAGAGATCCGATATCATTACATCCGTGACATGGTGCAGAGAGGAGCCATAAAGCTCCAATATGTTAGCACGGATGAACATGTTGCTGATGTGTTGACCAAGCCTCTATCCCGTGTATAGTTTGAGCACTTTCGAGATAAGCTTGGTGTAGTTTGTAAGGACCTCCCTCAAAAGGGGGAGTAGTGTTGTGATGCCAACCCCATGATGATGAGCCAACGTAGTGTTGTGATGCCAGCCACGTGCTGATGATGTGCCAACCTCGTGCTGTGATGGTGTGCCAGCCTAGTGCTGTGATGCCAGCCTTGTGCTGTGATGATGTGCCAACCTAGTGCTGTGATGCCAACCTCGTGATGATGATGTGCCAGCCTCATGCTGTGATGATGTGCCAGCCTAGTGTTGTGATGCCAAACTCATGTTGATGATGTGCCAACCTCGTGCTGTGATGATGTGCCAGCTTAGTGCTGTGATGCCAGCCTCGTGTTGATGATGTGCCAGCCTCGTGTTGTGATGATGTGCTAGCCTCGTGCTGTGATGATGTGTGCCAGCTTTGTGCTGTGATGATGTTGCTAGTCTCGTATTGTGATGCCAACATCATGCTGATGATATTGTGTTGCCAGTCTTGTACTGTGATGCCAACTTCGTGATGATGATATTGTGTAGCCAACTTCATGTTGTGATGTCAACTTCGTGCTAAAGAATTTCATCCTAGTGTTGATGTTGATGATGCTCCAGCCTTTGTGTTGTGTTGTTGTTGCTATTGATGATGAGAAAAACTTCAGATGATTTATGGATACACCAGTTAGTGTTCCAAGATGTTGTTGATGATGATGCCCTCTCTCTCGCCTGATGTTGTTGTAGAATACCCTTCTTGTTAAGGGGGAGTGTTGAAATATTGTAACTGCAAAGAGTATTATATTTATTATTGATGTATTATTCATTAGATCAATCCCCTTTTGTGGATTGATCATGTCGGGCATTCTAAATGACCAAATCCCCTTTTGCGGATTGGTCAAACCCTAATTGTAATATGCATAATGAGAAGTCATCCCCTAGAATTAATTAAAGTGGTTATAACCACCCAGAAGGAGAAGTCGGCCCTACCAGTGAAAAGACACGTCCTTTCAACACTTGCCAGATTGTATAAATAAAGGAGGCCAGCGCCTCACACGTCCTTTCAACACTTTCCAAATTGTATAAATAAAGGAGGTTAGCGCCTCATTTGTTCACTCACTCACTTGTTCATCAGAGCGCAAGTTTGGAGCTGCAGTTGGAGAAGAAGGAAGAGAGAGAGAGGCGCATACTTGGGAGAGGACTTTCTATATTGTTTGGTTTATTCTCTTGGCACTGTAATGGCTATCTATATTAAGGAAGTTTTTGTTGGGTTTTCTCCCCCACGAGGGTTTCCTAGGATAAATGATGTGTCTCTTGTGATTGTGTATTTCTTAGTGATCCTATCTATGCTATGGTTATCTAGTGATTTGAAAAGAAACCTAATAATAGCTTAAACTCTAACATATTTAATCTAGTCCATGCTTTGTGTTTGGGTGTGAATGTTTGTTGAGATTTGGGTGTTTGCTCAAAATTTACAAGCTAGTAGTAAAATGGTACATCCAATGGTTGGATTTCATTACACATTAACATATTGTTATTCATGTCTTTGTGTTGGGTGTGTTTTGAATAATTGCACATGGATAATAGCTATGAAACACTTGTTTATATGGCATTACCTACACTAAAATATTTTCCATTCTAGAAGATGGCTTTGGAGTATCCCTTAGGTGGTTTCAATATCATCCTCCCTCACCCTCATTTTAGTACTATCATCACACTCTTATACATATTGTTAGTGGATTTGATACATTGGCATATCCTCATGATTCCGTAGGACTACAATTGTAACATTGTTGGTTGTTTTGGTACAATGGCATATCTTCATAATTTGTTGTGTTGATGCTATGCTTTGGTATGATCTCATATCCACATGGTTGGTTTCAGTATAATGGAATATTCCCTCACCATGGTGGGAAATACTATAGTCATAACATTTTAAATGGTTTTGTTACTGTTATCACACAGATTGTAGTTTGGGCAAAGCCCAACCCAAACACCAAGTGTGTGACACAACTGGGAATACCTATCACTATCACCTCAATAGATGTCCTCCTCCTTTTAGTGAAGGGCAAGTTCAACATAAGGGAGGCTTCCCAGTGACCCTAGGGGGATTGTGATGGAAGATGGAAAGAGATCGAAGAGTGCCCCTATAAGTCAATGTCAAGGATGAGAGTGATGCTTGGGAAAGAGTCATGGGAGCTGGTGAATGGTTGTCAAGGTTCTTTATCTACGAAACAATGTTAGACTTGCTCAGAACAAGACAATATATGATGATTAAAGCCTCAATACCAATGGGAATCAGCAAGAAACCTTGCAGTCCCAAAATTTCAGTAGTATGGAAATGTATATCAACAGTAAATAAGTTATGAAAGCTGCAAATTAAACCATCAAAGTCAAGTGTATGATGTTGGAAAACAAAGCTAACAATTAGTAGACATTCTTCCAATAATTAAACCAAGACTTTGATAGCAAAAGAGGGTTGTAATTGAGTGTTATCAGCGAGATTTTATAACAACCTTATGGCTGTAGAATTTTTTTTCTACAGCAACAAGTTCTAGCCACTAAAATCAATAAGCAATCCACCCAAACAATAGCCTTTAAGTAGTAGATCAATTATAACAACTTGCAAGTGAATTTCAGCAGTAGAAAAGTGAGTAAGAGAGTGAAAGAGAGTGTGTTTGCTGCAACCCTATTGGTTGTAGCTAAATGTTTATTACAATAGCTAGATCACTTGGCTAATCAATATGCCCTTAGGGCACATTATAAATTAAAGCATGTAGAATTGAATTCCAAACTTGAACAATTCAATCTCCTTGAAATCACGTTTAACAATGCACAATATTCAATCTACAATGCAAAAGATTAATGCCTTATTTATTGGGTTATGGAGTTTCTTGTTTATGAGCTAGGTTTTGTTACTCCGATAGGGGTGTAAGACTTTTTACTCCCTAGAGTAAACAAACCTTAGCAAGGTAAATCTAGAAGGGTGTAAGCCTTTTTACTCCTTGTAGCAAGCTTTTAAATAACCTTTTCAATGACAATAAAAGAGAGATCCTTCATGGAGGGTGTATGCCTTTATACTCCTCCAAGGGTTTGACAAAATAACCTTGAAATCAAGAAGAAACACATACAATTGCAGAAATTCCTTACCTAATCCAAGAGATAGCATGAAAACCCCTTACTTATCAAGATATTCCACCACAATTGCCAAGAACAAGCATGCAATAGAAGTCACTAGCCTTCCTTCCACCAACAGACGAGTAGAGAATCCAAATGCATAAGAGACAAGATAGAACAAATTGCCCAAGTAGGGCGAAAATTTCAGCCAAGATTTATGTAGTTCTCAAGTGAGTTATGTCTAAAATGTGTTGATTTTCATAAGAGATGATATATGTATGTGAATGAATATCTTATTACGATGATGAGTGTTCTATATATAAAGAACATATGGTGACCATCCATGAAGAGATGTGTCCCTTGGGTAATAAATATATTTATACTTTATATTATATTATACATATAATATAAATATACTTTCTAATTTATTATATATATTTATACTTTATATTATAAATATATTATTACATTAATAATATTATAATTAATAATATTGTTTAATAATTAATAATCATATTATTAAATATTAATCTAGTATAATGTCTTTCTGATGTTGCCCAAACATCAACACTCCCTCTCAGCGAGGGAGACATTCTACATTATGCCAAGATTACCTCTGAAGATTAGTTGTGGGTAGCTCTCAAATAGTTTCAATATGTCACCATGACATCCATTACCTCACAATGCATCTGTACCTCATCATGTGCACCCTTGTGACTTCACAACCAATGCATCCAAGGCTCGTGGGTAGTTCTCAAATAACTACAACATGTCCCCAGGACATCCACTACCCTGCAATGCATTGGTACATGATCATGTGCACCCTTGGTCTCAGTGCCATCCCTTTTTCATGCTGGATGAGATCCACCTATCTCAGTGCCAACCCTTTTTCATGTTGGATGGGAACACTCGGTGCCAACCCTTTTCATGTTGGATGAGTTCCACTGTCCGATTACCATCCCTTTTTCATGTTGGATGAGAACACCAGTTACCAGCCCTTTTCATGTTGGATGAGAACACTCGGTGCCAGTCCTTTTTCATACTGGATGAGAATAAAATAGAATAGCTCACATCCTACTTGTAAATGACTTATCCTGCTATTGTCACCAGAATCCCATATGCATGTCTTTACTCCCTCTTATGAGGGACCGGTCCAAGTTTGTATTTGAAGTACTCAAACTTCATCCCTCGGCAATGACGGTAAACCGTCGCAACTGATTCTCTATAGTCCACAAAACTAGAGCCTCATTTGCTCCCTTTGCACCATATCCGATACTTAGTATGTCGATCTTTCGGTATGCTTAGACTGTCATAGATGCGGGGTTCTTTGGCGACTTCGGCTGCTCTGGTTTGTCACACCAAATGGGTCACCTCAGGTCCGGACCAAATAACCTGAACAACGGTTCACCGACCCTGCTGCTCGCACATGTTGCCAAAATATTCGACTGGTAGTCTTGCAGGCACCACACACTTGTGCTTTCTACAGCCGACACAACCCTCTTACTCCCCTTATTGTAGTACCAACTCCCTCACGGGCCATTCATCAACTCCCTCTCGAGTGGTAATTATCAATTGGATCTTCAATCTGTTGATTTCATCACTTGTCCTCCAAAACGAGTTTCGTCATCCTATTCTTGTAGGTATTACCTATAAGTCAAATTTAGTTCAATAGTATGCAATTTTCAAAGCCACACTACTTCCGGAGCTTGCTACATGTTGCCACATGCGCTCATCTTCAATGATGCTGGTACCCACGCATGGTTGCTTCCACGCATCGTGAGACCTCCTTCTCCCTTCTTGTGGTACTCAACTCCACTTTGGGCCCGGTAGTAGACCCCCTCTGAGCATTGAATTATCAATTGGATCTTCAACATGTTGAATTCATCATTTGTCCTCCAGAACAAGTCTCATTTCCCTCTTCTTGTAGGTCTTACCTACAAGGTGAAATTCAATCCAATGTTGACCGGTACCGAGAGCCACACACTACTTCACGGCTTGTGCACATGTTTGCCACATACTATACCGGACGTGCGGGTGCACACACACAATTACTTCATGTTGCTCCATGAAACCATATTGGAGCCAAGACTGAAATAGTATCATGAAGTGATTTTCTGATTAGGAATACTTCCAGCCTAATCTAAATCTGGATATCCATATAACTTGAACTCATGGTGCAATCACGTACTTGAGACCATAGTCCAATGTATCCTTAAGATATCTCATCACTTGTTTTGTTGCGACCAAATCAACCTACCTGGGCTACTCCATATACTTATATTGATTTCGGGGTGTTCACAATAAAGCATATATCGATCTTGTGTTCATCAAGTTCATCAATGAACCCACCATCTCCTTGTATAAAGTAACATCCATAGTCTATGAAGTTGTATCCTACAACAACTTTAGATTTGATACCATAGGTTAGCCATTGCCTTACAATCCAACATCCCAAACCTCTCCGGGTTTCTACTATATACTTCCCTTGATTAAAGAAGATCTCATCCCTGTCTACGCCATACCTTAAGACCAAAAGAGTAATGCATCATCCGAGATCTTTCATCTCAAACTCGGTAGCTTTTTTCTCTTTTTGCTTAAGAATAACCACGAGAACATAAATCTCAACCTCCCTCTTAATGAGGGAAGGTGTTATATCCATTACGGAACTCTAACAACGTAAGCCATCCACCGCGAGGATCCTTGATCATTGTTGTCGGACTACCAGATCTATACATCCGCGGAAATCGATGGTGACCACAGCTTGTACGTCCGAGGCCGGTGGGTAGCTCTCTAATAGCTACAACATGTCTCATGATGACATCCGGTTCCCTGGAAAACCTACGAGCCATCACTCCCTCTAAGGCTATATAGTGTTCGAAGTCAGAAAACCTCTGAAGCCATCACTCCCTCTAAGGCTATATAGTATTCGGAGTCATATGCTCCCTCTGCATGTGATGGCATCCTCTTCTTCTTCATTACATGGATGTGCACAACTCTATGTCTGGATAGTCTTGCTTCATGTTGCTTCCTGCGAGTATCATTATGGCTCCTTCTCAGAGCTATTACTTGTGACCTTCCCGGAACAAGAAACAAGAACACCAAAAAACATCTCCTAGAGGAGATCAATTTATCTTTTGCACAAATATATACTGTGACCCTCGAAATGATACGTCTTCTACTATGGCCAACACACTTCCATCATATACTCGATGTCATACGGCTAACCATGTTGATTTTCTAGTGTTAAATTAGACAAGCAGAATTTTCCGCAAGTGGTAATTACTTCCAACGATATTACTTTAGTAAACTTTAGAACATTACTAAGTAATTACACTCACAAAATTTCAACTACTTAGAAACTTCGGTCTCTTCCTTAGATAACTTCTCACATGTGAGAGAAAAAAAATATGTGTGTCTATTGTTGTGACTTTTATAGTAATATTAAATTGATCCAAAGAGACATGTTTCTTTGAAAATTAAATTAAATTTTCTTTCTTATAAATAGTTGGATAATACCTCCCATAACTACCCAAAGATTAATTTGGTTATAATCCATCCACATAGTATTTGACTTTGTTGAATTGTTCCTCCATAATTCATGCGATTCTTTGCATAAATATAGGTAGAAGTAAATATGCAGTACATTCCTCATATTTAGGTAATTAGACATTTTTACTAGAAATTACTCTCCACCATAATTTCTGGAATTCTTTCTATAATTTAGGTAGGAGTAAAAAGTAAATATGTTGTCCATAGAGATTGCAACAACCCCATAAATTTAGCACTCCCAAGATTTTTTTCCTGGGCGCTCCTGTAAGGGAGTCAAGCCCATTCCCGCTCTAATACCATGTTGATTTTCATAAGAGATGATATATGTATGTGAATGAATATCTTATTATGATGATGAGTGGTCTATATATAAATAACATATGGTGACCATGGTGACCATCCATGAAGAGATGCATCCCTTGGGTAATAAATATATTTATACTTCATAGTGTATTATACATATAATATAAATATACTTTATATTTATACTTTATACTTTATTATATATATTTATACTTTATATTATAAATATATTATTACATTAATAATATTGTTTAATAATTAATAATCATATTATTAATTATTAATCTAGTAGAATGTCTTTTCGATGTTGCTCAAACACCAACAAAATGAAAGTGATATGACCTCTATTTATACGAGGTCATCTAAACCAATTTCTCCACATAAGAAAGTCAACAACAAATTAAAAGAGGGTCGACCCCCTTTATTTTCCTTTACAATTTATAAAATAAAAATTATATAAAGTAAATCCTTTAGAAGGGTGATGTCATGCCCTAAAAGGATGACGCTAGGCCCAAAAATTGAGACGTTGAGCCTCTAGATGGAAGTTGTTGGGCCTCCAAAGACCATGTGTCCATCTCTCATGCTCTGGAGTGTCATGCTATGCATCTTCCTTCTTCAAACTAGATCACCTCTTTACCGGAACCATCAAGCACACCAAAACCCTAGCCTTCAAGTGATGTCAAGGGCTTGGGGAGTGATGTATTAGGCCTCCAAAAGCCAACATCCAAGTGCAAGGGGCTATGATTTCATCATCTAGTGCTGTCCAAGTGCCTCCAAAGGAAACGCCAATCATCTCAAGTGTACAATGGCTTCGGGGTCCTTTGCCCATCATGTGGGGTATGGCGTCCATCCTTGGGTTTTTCAACCCCCATGAAGGTCAAAATGGTACAGTTCCTCCATGGAATAGCTTACACCTGGCAAGGTCCTGCAAAGACAAACAAGTACGCCCTCCAAGGGTCCACAAGTCACATGTATCATGCCAAGTAAGCCATATTTAGTAAAAGAACCACTCGAACATGTGCATTAAATCCCCCCTTTGCAAACTAAACAAATGTTCAGACCTTATAAAATTTGCCAAATTTAAGTATGGGAGGGTTGTCATGGTGCCCTATTGGGTAGATCAATGCTCAAGTCAAGGAGTGTTTCCCAAGAAGACCCTCTCTAAGTCATGTAGTGAATATGAGGTGGATGGGGGTATGACCTTTGGGCATGGGATTCTTGACATACCTTGGATACTCTTAATACTCTTATCACTTTGTGAGTGATTTGTACTATTTGTACCTTGGATATAGTGATTGAAAATGATATGTTTCCTTGTTACCCTATTATGTCAGACCTGCGAAAACAGAGGAAAAACACAAAAAGCAACAAAGAAATTGGTATTTTGAGGCTCCCCACAAGTGTATAAGAACACTAGATCAATATATCTGTGGGTGGAGAGGATAGGGAAACAATGTATGGGTGAATATTATGCCCTAGAGCCTTTAGATCTGCAATAAAAATAGTTTCCAGCTGGATGGAAATTACCTTTGCAAATTTGAGGTTCAAATCCCCATAGGGTCAAAACCTAAAAAGTACCACAACCAAAAGAAATACTTATTGGGGCTATAATTTTATTATAAATAACAAAAAACATGAGATATAACTTGTAAATCAAATGTGGAAATGAAAAGAGGGTTTGATTAATAAAATACTTACTTGGACGTCCCTTTAGATGAGGAAAATGGGTGTAGATCTGAATATATTCTTCGTTGTAATAGAACATATATGCACACTATTTTACCTTTTATATGGCTCTTGGTTTGAGATATTATGACCTCACAAGTTCAATATTGACCCTTATATATATTTCTACTTGATTGGGTTTGGAGTCAAAGGACTATCGCCCCCAATACTAGAAATTTTAGAAGAATATGGGTTGTTCCTTGGATTTGCTAAGAAAACTCCTTGACGGATGGTCTCCAAGAAAATCAATTGAATTGGGCCCAAGTGACAAACAATCTTCTTGGTTGAAGCTACTTCTAAGGAAGTTGGTCCAACAAGGGAATGGAAGAGATGAAGAGTCTAGTTCATTTTCTCCACGTGACTATGTAGCCCCTCAATGGATCGATTGATTATATCTTGCATTTATCCTGAGAAACCCTTGTCAAAGCACAAAATAAAATATCCTTGGCCAATAAAAACAAGCATTATAGTATACAATCCACAGTGACATAAGAGAATTGAGTTTAGAATTATGGCATTATGATCTCACAAAGTTTCCAACAACAACAAATGAGAGGAGGTGCTAACCTTATATAGTTTTTCATTAAAACAATTAGTTTCCCTTTTTCATTTAAATATATTTTCTTGGTTTGTTCATCCACAATTGGTTGGAGGCTAAACCCATTGAATAATAATTTTTCAATTACACAGCTCCATGAGAAAATGGGATAAAATCCATTTTAGAATTGTTGACCATTGAAGATATCTCCAAAAGAGGTTCGCTCCACCAAAAGAGAAAACACTTGGCCTTGGAGAAGGTGTGATTTGGTGGATAAAGTCCAATGTTTCTTTCTAGGGACAATTTCCCCTTGAGAAATGAGAAAAACGACTATAATTTGTCCACATTTAATCGCTCTTTCCTCCAATAGCTAGCTTGACCATTTAATCCATGAAGAAGAGGTGTGATTTGTTCCAAAGGGGACAATTTAACTTTTAATGGGTTGAATAATCCCCTTTTTCTTGGAGAAAATGAATCTTTTACTTGGTAAAAATCCTCTAACAACTAGTAGACCTCAATGTTTCCTTTCTTTAACTATTTGACTTGGGAAATGTGCTCAACATCTCTCTTAGATGAAGGGGACGATTTTCTTTTGGGAGGATCTATCTCCCTTAATATTTCATCAATCCAAAAATTGGAATATGGGTTTTGCTCGTAAAAATTTTATGATCATTTTGAGTCCATGTTATATTTTTGCCTTCGAGGACCCACTGTATTGGGATCCATGAGCTGCTTCAAAATATGTGTAGTGATGATAACTTTGTCAGATTTCCATGTTGTGAACAAAAATGATAAATTCACCATGGCCAAGAGATGCATACACCATCAATACAACATAACCATGTGGGAAGACATCACAAAATGCACCATGGCCCCAAAAACTGCAATCAACCATACATAAGACTCATGGCTCCACACAACTCATGTTTCTTCCATAAATCCATTCCAAGGCTTGTAATCCCATCCAGGACAAAATACATTGAAACAAGGACTAAGGAGATTGATCATGGTCAGACCAAGTCTAGGAATCCATTACAACATCACATGGATTTAACTTGTATCATTAGGCTTACAATGGTGTAACCGAGTGAAACAATATACGGTACCATCTGGAGAGGTAACAAAACTAACTGGCACATATGTACTTTGACCTCTTGGTCATGCTCATGTGCACTAACTCTCCAAGTGTTGAACTATCATGTTTGTTCCTTGAGAATGCACAACATGCCCAAATCTTGGTCACTTCCTTCMGCAATTCAATCCATCTGCACAACAACCTCAAACTAAGGCAAGGTTTCTTGTCACCTTGCTACACTATGAATTCACCCCAAAACAAAGTCATATATGACAACTTGACTCCAATGCCCGCCTCATGGCACAACTAGCCAATCTTCTACAACCACACAGTCCACATCAAAGTTTGTGAAGGGTTGAGGGAAATCATCATGCATCTGCACACCCAACCAACTCCACCCTTGCGACTCGAAATGAGATCAAGTCCACAAGTTTTTCTTCCTTGGCCAAATTCTCCCCATCTTCATCTCCATCTTTGGATATGAAATGTCCCATCTGCTCCAAGAACCACACGTCCAGACTGCCTTTTCCCCACTACTTCATCACTCAACTGTGTTGTTGCGTCTACCTCACTATGCTTTGAAATGGTTAGGATTCACACTCAACCATGCTGCCCAAAGCAAGAGAAATGCCCATGCCCAAGTAATTTCTTTATGTTTCAATCTGCATGTCCCGAACTTCCCATGCAATCGACTGAACTCGTCTCCAATGTCCTTCCATCTCTGTACCTTGAGTTCTTTCTCTTCAAGGCACCATGCACACATCGCCTGATTTCCAAGTCATATTGTTGTTAATTGAATTGCGTAACTCTGTGAAGAGTCACCTCATCTGAAGGTTGTGGTCAATCCACTTGTCCAACAATCCAGCTAAACTCATCTATTGTTCTTGGTGATGCACGATACGAAGATGTCATGATGAAAGTGTGCCCAACCAAATTCCTTGCTGCAAATTTTCTCTAGGTCGCCTCAAGTCATCCAACTCACCCAAGTGCTTCAACTCACTCCAACCTAGAACTTCTCCCCTTCACGATCACTTATGCGATTATATTTGCGACAAGTCCTACATTCGTTTTCCTTTCCCAAGTGATCGGTTCACCCATGAACTCTGTGCATGTTCTTCTCAAGGTGTTCGCATAGGTTTGGCACTTACTTCCATCGCAAATCAAACCAACCAAGTTTGCACCCAAACTGTCTCTGTGAAAGGTCGGTCCACCTTACCGAACCTTCACCAAGTCTTCACCCAAACTACCTCTACGATCAAATTTGCAACAAGTTATGTGATGAACTGTGCGATGAGTTCTGCGACCACCCACCTTTCCCAAGTGATTCATTTCACCCAAAACTTTTCTCTTGGTCTATACAAGGGGTGCACCTAGATCAACCTTCCACTACACTGTTAACCATAACTTCTGTCATAAGTCTGATGCAAAGTCTCTGTAATGAACTAGTTCAGTCCACCAAACTGTTCACCAAGTTTGTGAACCTTCCCACTGAACTATCTTTGCAACAAACTGTGAAACCAACTACAATTTTCCTCAACACCATTGTTCTGACTGCGGTAGTGGTGAAGAGGCAAATTTGCTCTAATACCATCTGTCACATCCACACAGGATGCTTGCATGAATCTTGCGATCGTGCACCTCTTGAAGGTGTGCTTAGCTGAATATTATGATCGCTTGACTATTTGGAAACACCAAGCATACTTTGTTCGGACTAGGGCTCTTCACCTAGAGCATACCCATACTATGTTCTAGGCTACGGGCGAGTCACACTCCTACTCTAGTGAAACTCACTTGTATACGTAGACAATTTGTTAACAGCTTAACACTTGGTTATATGAACATACATCCATGAAACAAAGCGAACACTTGTGAAACAAACAAATATACCTGAACAAATTGTTAATAGCTTAACACTTAGTCATATAACTGTACATCCATGAAACAAAGAAAACACTTGCAAAAAAAACAAGAGACACATAGATATAGTGCAGGTGGTGCAAGACGTGTCTAACACCCGACTAAGTCTTATTATTGAGAAACAATACAATATGAGCACTACTAGCTCGGTTTACAACTTGGCAGAGTCGCATGACTCGCCTCACCTCAACAAGACACTCATACACAAATTTGTCACACCAAGACTTATCTGTTGCAACAACTTTTGCAACTCTTATGGTGCACCTCAGATGTGCACCCACCACAGACTCGTTGTCTTTTCTTTGTTGCAAGACTTCACACAAACCTGTGGTTCTATCTCATAGCATGCCTCACCTAGACCTATGATAAGACTTCCCCAACTCCAAGTCACCCTGCTTGTTGCTGGACTCAACCCAAAGGAAGTTGCCTCAACT